>CM052454.1:10390431-10425619 GCA_028533085.1 Varecia variegata | reverse complement strand
AAAAAAAAAAAAAAATGGAAAGAAGACTGTACCAGATGTACACTTTCAACAAATTTTACCTAAGTGTTGGCATGAACACAACCCCAAATCTTGGGGGAAAGCGAAGGCAAACGTCTGCATTTTTCCTGCCAGGAAGCACTCAGAGGGAAAGTAAATATTCTGCATGGAGAACTATTCCCTCCCCTTTTCTAACATGTGTGCATCTGAAGACTGTTATAGTCTGAAGCAGAATTATTCGTAACATAAATCATCCTAAAGTTCTCAGGGCATGGTGGAGCTACAAAGATTGCAAGGTCTATGTGGAAAGGTCACGCTGGTTGAGTCTTCTGAGGGTCCTTTTAACCATCACATACGGCTGGGAAGCCAGAGACACAAGGCCTTTTATAAATCTCTCCTCGTCTCTCACCTACTGCTTGCAGGAGTTACTAAGCTCTCACTCCCTACACACACCTTCCTATGCCCAGCTGTGGTTGTGAGGCTGGGGCTCTGCAGCCCATAGTTCTTTGCCAGCTGGGTCCCTGTTAGACTCTACTAGCAGGGGACAAAGAGGGACCGGCGGAGGCTGGAGGAGGGAGAGAGCCTTCCCTTCTACTTGTCTGCTTCCTGAATCTCTTTTGTTCCCTGTTCCTTGTTGGCTCTGGCTTCTGCTAGCGCCACCTAGCAATGCCTCTTCAGCCCAGCCGTGGCAGTTCCTTCTGGTAGCAGAAGTCTGAAGATGTAGCATTCACAGAGCCAGCCTCATGGTGTGACCTCAGAGATGCCAGAACCAACCTTGTCATTCCCCCTCCAAGACGGTGCCCGTTCTCAGAGGTCTGTGTCCCGGCTGCACCAGGTCCCTCCTCTGAACTCACAGACACCAGCGCCAGGTGGCAGCCACACCTCAGGGGCCCCATCTCCAAGACTGTTTAATTATCTCAACTTGTCTTTGTTCCCCCACCCCTAAGGCAGTAGCTGCCTCCTACAGATGGCACCAACCACATGATTTGCAGAGCCCAGTGAAACATACAAATGTGGACCCTTTGTTCAAAAAATTATTAAGGATTTTAAGATGGCAATGACAGAGCATCCAACCAAGCACGGGACCCTTGCAAAGGGGCCCCTGTGAAGACACAGGGACCACACAGCTGTGAAAGGAGCTCTGCTGGCCCAGACTACCTCTGAGATTTGTCAGTGTTCCTTTCGGAATTCTCAGTTCTTTAATACAAAATTAACACTTAGCATTCAATTTTCTCTGTTAAAATAACCGGTGTGGTTTCCATCTCAAGACCAGATCCTAGCTGAGACTCTATATTCTTCCATGCCTCATGGTGAAGGAGTGACGAGAGTGTGCGTGTCTCCCAGGTGACCATAGGCATCTTTTTCTGCTTTCTGTCCTAGCAGGAAAGAGAACTCAGAATTCAAGTTCCCACCTTCATATCAATGTTCACAGCATCAGTATTCAGAAGTCCACAGTTTAAGGCATTTCAAAACATTCACTTCATTCCATTAGTCATGTCTGTTTCTTAGCAATATATCCACCAAGGTTCTGAACATGGTCCTGAGTTAATAGAGGCACAAGTAACCTACCTATATATGGTAGTTAGTCCACTGATAATTAATTTAAACAGAAAAGTAAATAAATAGATGGAAAATACTTAGAATTTTTAAATTCCTCAAAGTCCCTGGCAAGTTAGAAATCATACCTTGCAGTAGTGAGCGTTACCTCCAACAATCATTTCCCATTCTGTTGTGTCATCTCATCTCGCTTAACCTCATTTGAGAGAGAAGAAAAGGGCAGAGAAAGACATTCTTCTGGGCAGAAGAGACTAACAGAAGGGCTATCAACTATTAACTTGAGCTTCCTTAAGGAGAGAGCCCTTTAGTCAAGCATTCTCAGCTGAAGACTGCAGAATGGAGCGTCCTCAAGTCTTGGTTATTAAAAATAAAGATCACTCTACCCAGTAACAGGAGAGAAAAGCATCCAACACTTATGCTACACCTATTGTATGATGAAGTGTAGCTACTCTGCACAACCCCAAAGTTTGGTCAATATGCCTAATTATTTGGAATTACCCTATGCCTAACATTTATCGAACACTTACTGTGAGTCAGGTCTTAGAGTAGGTGTTTTAACATAGATTTTCTTATTTTACCTCCTATCAACTCCAATATGGTATTGATTATGCCCACATTACTTATGAAGGAACTGATGCTCAGATTGGTTAACAAGCACGCACATAGCCATGCTTAATAGTAGCTCTAGATAACACAAGATTTGCCTTCATTCCTTCTAGAAACAAAACCAAGCTTCTCTAGATGTTTACATGTCATTTCCAGAGTCATTGTAACTAAATTAATCTTAGGGGCAATTATTTACCTTGGAGATGAATTAACTTATTAGATTACTAAGGGATCCTTTCTTTCTTCAAGGTGGCATCATGCCTAGATAAGTAGAGATTACCTAGGGCATAATACTATTAGATCTGACCCTCCAATAGCTTCTTGGGTCACATAAACACATACACACAAGATAGCACTAGAGACCCCCAAGAATTAATTTAATCATTTAGAGTCGGGTGTACTTCTGAAGGACATCACAAGTCAGATAAAATCTAGAAAATATTCAGCTCATTATACAGATATTTTCATGCATCTGGCTGTCTGGTATGATACAGACAGGCTGTCTGAATATTTGTGTGAGTTTTGCTGGTTTTATTTAGGTGTTTGACATTAGCCTATACTTCTCCTTACACCTACTTTCCAGGTTCCTTAACCATGCCATGACTTTTATGGCTCAACAATAATAATATATCTGGTTATAAAAGGTAGAGGTGGCAAATAATAATAACAACATATTAATATATAAATCCTCTTATTCTTTTCTGGCCAACTACAGTTCCTACGAATGAAGGATTCATAATTTTGTCTCTGTAAATAATGATATTAAGCATGAAGTTAAACACATGGTTTGGGATTTGCATCTGCGACTAAGCCCGGGAAACGTAACGGGAAAGTTGTGATGGCTGCAGAATTATCCGGCTACAGGAGGAGGTAGTTCATTCAGGAAGGCTTGGGCAGCTTTACCTCCGCAGATTCCTAAGTCTGCAAATCTATTTAAAACCCAGGGCGGAAAAACTACGTGTCCAATCAAGCACAGTGAGCACAATTTGGAGCCTTTCTCTACTAAGCACATATGCTTTAGAAATGTAAAGAGGGTAAAGAAAAAAGCCTGCAGTTTCACACTCAGGAAAAATGCCCAGGAAGGCTAGTCTTATGGTACAGACCGATGGCAAGCAATGACGTCATGAAAACCAGCTCCGTGCATGCAAGAGGCCTTGCTGTTTCCCAAAGAGCTGTGAGTAATGCCTGTCTGATGGAACCTAGTATTAGGCTGAGTCAGCAAACACTTGCCCCATCACTCACCCATTGATTGTGTATATTTGCACTTCTTTGGCGTCAGCAAACCCCTCAGTCTAGATTGGTTTTCAAACCATGCAGCTCTGTTCAGACTTCAGGAATGCACTCAAGTTGTCTGTCATAAAGTCCATGCTATATTACCTGAAAAAATTTTTTAATGCAGCAGCTATATTTCTAATCAGTCCTCTATGTATTGTACTCTCAGTTATGAGCAGGGCTATTAACTCTATAATAATAGCCTTGCTACAAGAACTCTGTCATTGGTATTAATGCCTATGCTGGCGAAACACTTCTCTGAGGTATACATGCGGTGCTTACTCGTGCTCGTCTCAGCCACATAACTAATGCTCCTGGACGGAAGAGCACCCCTGGGGGGGAGAGCAGGAGGGAGGAAATGAAAAGAGGGTTCTAGAATAACCACGAGTACTAATTCAGCATTTATTACATTACCAGTCCTGGTCTAAGCACTTTAAATATTACTTCTTTGCAGCACACCCAGGAGGTCAGTGCCATTATTATGCCCATTTTAGAGTCAAGGAAACAGAGGGATAAAGTAACTCGTCCTGCTTCACGCAAGGGAGTAGTGGAACCGTGATTCTAATCCACGCGTGCTCTTAATCATACTGTCATATGTCCTCTTATGCTTAAAAACAAAACTCTTTTGAAAGATTATTCCAGAAGGCCCAACAATATGAGTGACTGTCCTTCTACCAAAGTCTCTAATCAAGCAGGAGCCAACATGAAATGCTTTTCAAACCTGTTCCCAACTATCTTCTATGAGAAATAGAGTACACATATCATGTATATACTTACACGTAGAAAGTAAATTAACTGCTAATACCTTCATAATTTGGAGGAAAATTAAGTCAGAAAAACAGTACATTTGAGAAACAGACTTTTTAAAATAGTAAAGAAGATTGTGTTTTCTAACCATGAAATTATTTATCAACTGATATGTAATATTTCAAAAAGAATAAAATACTGGGAGAAATGTTATAAAGAACTGCAAACTCAGGCTGAATTACTCTTGAGTCCTACAGAGTCAAAATTTCAGGCAATTTTTTTTTAAGTGTCTACCCCTCATCTCTCCTACCCATGTTGTGCCTTCATTGTCAAGTGTAATCAAAACCTGGCAGTAAGACTCTTTCTATATATTATGTGCAATTCAATTCAACTAATAGTTTGGGGGCCTCTGGGATGGGGACTTCATGTGGTTCTATGAATACGACATGTTTTCAGCTCTCTCTTAGGGGGTCACAACTGAGGAAGAAGAAGATAGACACACAGTAAATAACACCAGAAACAGGCGATCTCTGATAAGTGCTGGTCTACAGAAATAACAGAAGGGTGAAAGCCACGAAGGGCATCTGGGAAGCCTCGTGGAGGAGCTGAGATGTGAGAGGTGAGGATACTGTGGCGAGAAGCATGGGAAGAAACCCTCTGGAGTAGGAGTAGAGGCGTGACCCCAGCCAAGACCCATGGAGTCCAGGGACAAGGAAGAGCCCAGCAGGGGCCTCTGAGGAGCTGGGGTGCTGGGGGGGTGGACTGCAGCATTGTCAAAAGGGCCAAAGAGATAAACTATGGACAGACTGGAGGAACTCACATCTTTACCTAAGGAAACTGGATTTTTTCCAAGTACCAGACAGCAAAGACCAGGGCATAAAAGCATGTGGTTCCTTCTAACCATCCGACTCCTGTTTGAAAACGTGAAAGATCTAAACAAAAGTAATAACAATAACAATAACCATACAGCCCTCTCTTCGCTGATTCTACAGAATTTTTAAGTGGCATAAGTTGATTCCTCGTAAGTGATGCAGTGGACCAAGACTCGGTAGCACCAAGTTCTAGCTGGGGTTACTTAAATTGTTTACAACGTGACTTCCAGCCAATCTGGGCCACAGTTTCCATAGCAACAGTGCAAGGCAGCTGGAGTTGCAGAATGAGCCTGCCGAATCCCACCAGGTCCACGGAAGTGCCTGGGGGTGGGGGGGATGTTAGGAAGGTTCAGCCCTCACTCCCTCTCCTTTGTATGTTTGGGTTTCTGCATAAACTTTCACTCGAAGAAAACGTTCTAAACTTAAAAAACCATTTGAGAAACACCTTACTACATCATCTCTGATATTCCTTTAGCTTTTACATGTGATTAATCCATGCTATCTCTTTTGTCCATGTAATTTAAAGGTGTATTTCTCGTTGACATCCAAACACGCACCATATGTATTAATATATGTTCATGTGCTTTTGCAAATGTATTTGATAAGTCCTGACATGGGTTCCAGTTTTGTTTCTTTGACTAATGGGCTATGGGATATATTTTCTAATGGACATATAGGTAAACAAACAAACACTCTATAAATGCAGAGGATGGTTAGTGGTATAAAGTTCTAGAAACCAAGTAGAACTTTCTATGAAAAATGAATTTCTCGACTTCATCATTGTCTTAGCAGTTCTCGAGATCCTGCAAAATGCAGGAGAATATCCAGGCTGCTGGGCGCCAGATTCACCAAATCCTCTGTCCTGCTCCATGAATCCTCAGTGTCTCAGGGAGTGTGGTTGACAGCAAGTCGCCTAGTCAGTAGAATGGCCAGCGTGCGATCATACATAAACATTAACTGACAAGGATGAATACTTCTTCTTGACTTTCTGAGCATTTTAGTGACTTGGGCAAGGTCTAGGGAGGGTTAACACTCAGGCCAGCATTAGGCCTCAAATGTACAGTTGGGTTACCGAATTCTGGAGGACAGATTGGTTCCAGTCAAGTGAGAGAGGCAGAATTTTGTTCTTGAGCAAGGGTGAGCCATATGCAAAATCAGGAATCTACATTTTGGATTTTCCTTCCCACATTACCTTTGACTTGCCACAACCCTGCCTCCCAGCACCCAGCGCCCTTGTGTCTCTGGCTGGCTCTCACGTCCTCTCCCAGCGGCTCAGACAGCTTGCCCAGGCCTGTTTTCCTTGGGACGTGCTAATTACTCCGTATCTTTGCACATTTCCCTTTTCCCAGCACAAAGTCCACCTGAGCTGCGTCCCTCTCGCTGAGGACTGCTCTGCTACCTGCTTTCGGACAGGAAATGCAGCCAGCTCCTCTGTGCTCACGTTCAAGGTGTGAGTGAAACTTACAGCACACCCAGGAAGGGATTAATCTGGCATCACGTGAGAGGTGCGGCCACTGGTTCTGCCCACCCTGGAGACCAGAATCTTCACTGCAATCGTTGCCAGGAAGGCTCTGATAAAATCTGGAGCTTCTCGGCCGGGCGCGGTGGCTCACGCCTGTAATCCTAGCACTCTGGGAGGCCGAGGCGGGTGGATCGCTCAAGACCAGCCTGAGCAATGAGCGAGACCCCGTCTCTACTAAAAAATAGAAAGAAATTAGCTGGCCTATTAAAAATATATATAGAAAAAGTTAGCTGGGCATGGTGGCGCATGCCTGTAGTCCCAGCTACTCGGGAGGCTGAGGCAGCAGGATCGCTTGAGCCCAGGAGTTTGAGGTTGCTGTGAGCTAGGCTGACGCCACGGCACTCACTCTAGCCCGGGCAACAGAGTGAGACTCTGTCAAAAAAAAAAATCTGGAGCTTCTCTTTATCTTGGACCTAGTAAGAAATGCAAAATGCATTAGTCTTAAAAGATGGAACCTAAACTAGAATTAGAGACATCTGTACTTTACTATACAGCTGATGTAGGTAGAAATCCATTCAGCGGATTATAGAGGCTGCACAGTGGGATTCTGGTGTCTGTTTCCAGTTCCTCATCACCAAGGGGCAGTAAAAACCCTTTGTCGGATATGGCTGAGAGAACGGCTTCTGTGCTAATTTGGTCTGGATTCATTTTTACCTTCTATTGTCACCTGCTGCTGACCTTCCACACACCACCTATTCCTGTTCTATGCCATGCTGCTCTAGGGTGCGGGACATTCTTAAGGAGTTGGGGTTGGCAGTGGCGTGATTGGTTTCCACCCAATTCATTGAGTCTCTCCTAGGTTAGGTCCTGGGAAAGTATTCGATGCTGGCGACACCGGGACACCCTGAGAATGAAACGGAGCCGGCTGTCAGGAGGGAAGGCAGCCCTGCAGAGCAAGTGGGCACTGCGGTTCGGCTTGTAAGCGAGAGTTGCAGAGCTTGCTGGGCCCCGGGCAATTATTAACTCCATCTGGCGTGGGTGGGAGGTTCGGGCAGGGCCTCCTGATCTAATCTGCCCTGACCCAGAGACGGGTTGTGGTCAGGAAGGCTTCCAGGAGTGCAGGAGAGCTCTGAAACCGATCTAGAGTCCTGGCTCTGTTTGAGGTACACCTAAGCTGGCCCGAGACACTCAGACCTCAACGAAACTCAAACCAAATGTGTTATATTCCCACTTGTAAGCTGACCTAGGGCCGCCTGTGCTTCTCGGAAGTTCTCTAAATTGGAGATCTAGAGCCAGGACAAGCCACTAGGTTTTCTTGGAATGCTCATTACCCCTGTAATCACCCCTTATCTGCCTGCCTGCTTCAACGTCTAAAGAAATTTTATACTTTGTCCAAGGCCCGGTCCAAGTCTTGTCTCTCTCAGATTGCTTTCCAATCCCGTCTGCGTTCATTTCCCCCAGCCACCACACCCTGCCTCGGAGGCTTTCTTTTCAAGTCACAAAATCCATCATATGTTTCTTGCACTGGCTGTTTGCCATGTTTCTGGCATTTGATGATACCAGCCACTAGAGCAGCCATAGTAGGAACGTGTGTCCTTGGGCAGGGGCTGGGGGTCTTCCACACTGTTTTTGATACTTTACGTAGAGGGTGGAGACTCCAGCCCCAATCCCACACTCATGCTCTGAGACCAAGGCCCTAAAAGCAGAATGAACGCTGTGTTGGAAACAGAGCACGTCTGGCGTTCAGGAGAAAGGAAGACACTGGGCAGAACACAGGCACGTCTCTGCAGGGTGATTTCAGCAACCTCGGGATGCATTTCCAGCCAACTGGCACCGTGATCTGCCTAAAGTCCTTTCCACAGGGCGCTAGCTGGACTGGAGACCCACTTGCTTTAATCACCAGTCTTTCTTGGAAAAGTGAATATCACTTAGTGAGGTAACAGCCATTCGTAGAAGGTTCGAGGTTATTTTCAAAGACAAGCAGATGCTAAGGAAAACAGGTTAAGCAGGGAATCAAAGAAACACTTGCCCTTTATTAGCTGAGTAACCTTAGAAACAACCCCCCGCAACTCTCAGACCCTCAGAATCTTCTTTTTTTTTTTTTAGAATCTTTACTACAAAACAGGACAATGAAGCTTCCTTTCAGAGCGCCGAGGTGAGGACACAGATAAAGTTTATAGTTTATGTGGAAGTGCCTGGAACAGTCGGAACTCACATTTGGACCTCTGTTCCCCTCCCCACAACATCTGACTGGTCTATCGCTCATTAATTCATTACCTAATAAATATTCATTACACACCTGCTACACGCCGAGTGCCGTGTGCACGGCAGTAAATGAGAAGCACAGAGCTGAGACCAAGTTTACGAGGCAGAGCACAGTGTAGCGTTTGCTTGTGACAGCGGTCACAGTCTAAGGGCACAGCAGGTATGTTCAGAGACAGGGACCAGGATGGGGATGACAGCAGGCAAGGAAAGTCTCTAAATTTCTAAATCTCTAAAGGACAGTCTCTGCAGTAAATGATTAGATACAAGAGGGTCGCACATTGTCCCAGTGCAGTCCTGAGATGACAACAGGAAGCTTTTTTTTTCTTTTTTTTTTTTTTGTTTGAGACAGAGTCTGGCTCTGTCCCCCCTGGTGGAGTGCCATGGTGTCATCATAGCTCACTGCAACCTCCAACTCCTGGGCTCAAGTGATCCTCCTGCCTCAGCCTCCCGAGTAGCTGGGACTACAGGCATGCGCCACCATGCCCAGCTAATATTTTCTATTTTTGGTAGAGATGGGTCTGGCTCTTGTTCAGGCTGGTCTCAAACTCTTGACGTCAAGTGACCCTCCTGCCTTGGCCTCCCACAGTGCTAGGATTACAGGCAGGAGCCTGGCCAACAGGAAGCTATCGAGGTGCAATCATATCTTTGAAATGTTAATGAATAAGACTTTTTCTTAAATATTTCCCCATTGATCCTCCTCTGCTTCTTACCTTCCTCACCCTCACCCCAATCCCTAGCATGCCTGCACTTGCAGGGAGAATGTTTCATAACGGAAAGTAAGGCAAGGAAAAACTTTTCCTAGATGTTATTTCCAAAGGCTTAAAGTCTTTAGGTGCAGAAAGCACTCTTGACACAAACAAATGTTTGAAACAAGGAGATTTAAAGAATGTTGAGCTTGTCAAATCAGGGAGATCGAGGAAGGCAGAGTTTGATGTCTTTGCCCCTCCCTCACGTGTAAAAAATTCCCCTCTAGCTGGGGACAGAGAAAGAGAGTTGGTGTCAAAACAATGAGGGAGAGTCTAGAGGCACTTGTTCTGCCGCTGAAATGGGGCCAAACCCAAGAGAGGTATGAAAACTCCAAAAGCAGAAGGACACTCCCTCTACGGCCTCAGGAAGTGGCAAAACCCTGGGGAGGAACTGGCCGAATGACACGTGGCAGACGCACATGGGGACTCTCAGTGTGCCGTGAAAGGTCTGGTGACCCTGGGGCTCCCAAGCTCCCCATGGACGTAGTACACAGAGCTGCTGGAGCCCAGGGGGCTAGGCACAGGCACAAGGCACATCAGGATAGCAAGTCACCAAGGCAAGCGACCAGATCCCAACAGGCCAATGGATACCTCCAAACTTCCTGTTTGAGGGATTTTGTAAAGGTGACTTTTAGGAATCACTGGGACCTTGAAATTCCCGAGGTGACTGAGATCAAATAACCCAACCTTCATGAAATGAGGGCCAGAGGGGAAACAACGAGTTGTTATGTAAAAATAGAAAGTTCTATGTTTGCGCCCCTTCGTTTCTACGTGGAGATTCACACCTGCTGTACCTATCTGCCCCCGGGTCTTAGCTGCCAGATTTGCTTTTCCATCCTCTGAGCTGTTCCTGCACTTCCTTATTGCAGCTGAAATTCCTGCCCTTGCGTTCAGCCCCAGCCTCACTGCAAAGACTTTTTTTTTTTTTTAAGGGAAATTAAATCATTACAGATTTGGCTGTTATGATTGTGAACCTACGTGTCCTGCCGTGAAGTGGCCTCCATTTGATAGGCTGCAAAACAAGATGAAAAGGACGGCAATTAGGATCCCACCCACACGCAGGGACCGAGTCCAGGCCTCGGCACCTGGAACTCTGGTGGCCGCGAGGCTCTTAGCGGTTCTGCCCGGAGTCTGGCTCTGAAGTGTGTCCAAATGGGACTTTGAACCCCAAACACGAGCCGCTGCACAGTCTCCACTGCGGGACTGGGAAACACGCTTTTGTCTGATGGCATCTCATCTAAGGCGGTTTTCAGCTTTCAAATAAAAGAAATTACTCAAAGCTTCAAAGCTATTTATTTGTTCCTTGGCAAAAGGGCAACACAGATTCTTGGAGGAAGAGAGAAAGGATGAAAATCCTGAGTCTTTCTGTTTCCCTCTGGAGTTCCCTTTTTAGGTCCCTTCCACCAATTAGCTCCCAGAGATCCTTGCTGACGGCAATTTATACATGAAAATCCAAAGCAAATGAGCCCCAGCTGCGGTAAAGCAGCTTCCACGGTAAAGCAGGGAACAGATTAGAAGCTGGCTCAAAAATATAGACTCAGTATGGGAATGGAGCTAAGGAACCTCAGAGAGGCCTGGGCTCCAGGGAATAAGTCTGAGTCACTCCAGCCATTTCCCATCTCTCAGTCCTTTCTCTTTTTTTCCCCCTGTTGCTTTATTCCTCATGGCTGATGCTGGGCCCTGGCTCCGTCTCCTGCTGCAGGCTGCACTGACTCACTTGGCCCTGAAGACCGAGCATGGGTTTAAGAGTTGAAATGCATTTTAGGGTCTGTTTCTTCCAATCTCCCAGAATAACACCATTTTGTCCTTATAAAAAGGAGATGGGAAATGTCACAGGCCGAACTTGGAAGTAAAATGCAAGTAAATAGAACAATAAACTTCATAAATGGAAAGTGCTTTTAGAGTGTGTCCTGGGCAAGGTTATGCACGGTTTGGGAAAAACCAAGTTTTAATAGAATGTTGCACTCTATGTGCTTTTAAAAATGACCGGTTGGCCTTGTGGCAACTAGCTTTTTGGTTAGCCTAGGAGAATCATGCTCTTTATGTGATTTTGCCAGAACTTAATATTCATAGAAATAACACTGTGCTCAGGGTAGCTGGAGGCAGACCAGAAGAATTTCCCTAGATAGCAAAGGGACCAGAAGGTCATTGCAGTACCTGCAGAACATTCTAGCAGGGAGGGTTAGAAAAACCAAACAATCACAATGCGTGTAGCCTATTTATATTAGTTTGCTAGGGCTGCCGTCACAAAATCTAATACCACAGACTGGATGACGTAAAGAACAAAAATTTATTTTCTCACAAATCTGGAGGCTAGAAGTCCAAGGTCAGGGTGTTGGCAAGTTGGATTTCTCCCAATGTCTCTCCCCTTGGTTTGCAGATGGCATCCTTCTCGCTAGGTTCCACGTGTTCCTGACTCTGCACGCATCTCCGGTGTTTCTCTGTGTTTAAATTTCCTCTTCTTATAAGGACACCAGTCATATCGGATCAAGGTTCACCCTAATGGCCTCATTTTAACGTAATCACTTCCTTAAAGGCCCTGTCTCCAGATACAGTCACATCTGAGGTACTGGAAAATTCGGGCGGCAGTTACAATTCAGCCTATAACACGGTCTTACACTAGTATTTAACCCAGCTGAGCACTATAGCCAGAACCTGCATGTTTGAGTCTTGAAACAAAGCGGGTCACCTAGGTAACAATATCCAGATAATGAATAATCATAATTTGTAATGATGTTATTCAATCAAGATGTTTTCCCTGTATATTGCAGAGTATGCTCTTGTTCCTCCTGCCCTAAAAGTCCCCTGCAGTAGGATGGGGCTCCATGGCTCTCGGCCAGCAGGCTCTGGCTCCCTCCGGAGTGACAACCGGGAGTGAGGAGTCCCTGGTACAGGTGGGAAGGGAGAAGGGAATGGGGGAGCGGGGGGCACTTAAAATCCTTATAGCCCCTCTCTCTCCACCGTGCATCTCCCCTTAATTTTCTCCACTCCCAAAAAGTGGGTATTTCTAACTTTGACTTCTTGAAATAGATCATCCTGTAATTCTTGAACATTCCATCCAATTCAATAGATCAAGGATCTATTAAGCAAATGTTTTGGACCAGATACCATGTCAAGCACTGAGGGTGATATAGAGAACTGGGTTAGAATGAGGCCCTGACCTCTAAGAGCTGTCTGTCTTGTAGAGGGGAAAGATACCCCCAACGACATTAATAACTAACTCTGATATAAGGCAGAACAGGGTGAGTGCAGCAAGAGTTAGAAACAAATGCTTGTTGAAATACACAACAGGGAGAGGCCTCTCGATCTGGGGCTATCAGAAATAGCTTCCTGGAAAATCTGGAAGATGCGCTGTGACAAATATGTAGGATTTTGATACAGAAATTGGGAAATACAGAGAACATTTGACGAGACAGGAAAAATCAATTGTACGTCATCCAACCAAGAAAATACGATGGGAGGCATATTATAGATGGTTTGAGGATCAGTTAGTGTTAATTTAATAGACAATGAGGAACCACTGAGGTTTTTAGGAAAGGTGTCAGACCGTCTTGGTTTTATTTTATAGAGATTACTCTACCAGCAATATACTTAATGGGAGGAACGGGAGTCTGGAGGAAGGACGCTGGATTGGAAGTGATTACAGTAGCCTAGGAAGAGTCACTATAGGGCTACACTCTTGGCCACAATCAAAATGGGGAAAGGAAAGTAGATTTGAGAGAGGCTTTCAGACATTTGTCATTAAACAGAAATAGATTTGGGTGGCAGAGTCAAGAGAAAGACTTTCCATATGATGGAAATGAACCAAGAATTTTGTAGAAGGAAGGGATGACAAAAACAGGAGCTAGAAAATATGGTAATAGTCCTCAGAGATGGCCCCAGTCAATTTCTCTCCTCCTTGTATGTGTCCTCTCCCCTTGAACATGGGCTGCCTTGAGACTGACTTTGGCAGGTAGATTGTGGCCAAAGCAACATTCTAGACTTTTTAGCACAGACCTTAAGAGATCTTCTCTTGGAACCCAGCTGCCATGAGGTAAGGAAATGTTGACCAGGCTCCCAAATGATTAGAACCCAATGGAGAGAAGCCCTGAAGGAAGGGACACCATCTTAGGGGTTCTTCCCTGAATGAAGACCAAAGGGGAGACCAACAGAAGAACTGCCTTGCGGATCCTCACTCGACCCAGAGGAGTATGAGACATAATAAACCATTGCAGTTTTAAGCCACTAAGTTTTGGGGTGGTTTTGCTACACAGCAATAGATAACTGAAACATGGGGTTAAGCTCCAAAGGAATCTGGACGCATCTTCTCAGGCTGCCATAACAAAATACCGCAGACCAGGTGGCTTCAACCACAGACATTTATTTTCTCATACTTCCGAAGGCTGAGAGTCCAAGGTCAAGGAGCCAGCCTAGTGGGTTTCTGGTGAGGACTCTCTTCCTGATTTGTAGACGGTGCCTTCTCTTGGGGCCCTCCCATGGCCTTTCCTCTGCAAGTGCCAGAGAGCAAGAGAGAGGGAGAGCTCTCTGGTGTCTCTTCTTGTAAGGACACTACAGCCATCGATCAGGGCCCTGCCCTTATGACCCCATGTAACCTACTTACTTCCTTAGAGGCTCCATCTCCAAACATAGCCACCCTGCGGCTGAGGGCTTCAACACACGAACTGACGGGGCACAAACATTCAGCTCACAGTAGAAGTCTTCTAAGTAGGAGAGGTTTTTGTTTTTTGTTTTGTCAGAGGCCAGAGCAAAGACAGAGAGGTGGATTAAACTCAAAACCTTGGCAAGGCTTGGAATTACTGCTCAACATAACACAGTGCCTGGTCCATAGGAGTTCAACGAATCTTACCGAATAAACAGAAAAATGAATTATTCTATGACTTTCAGGTGGGGTCTCAAAGTAGAAGAGATGTTTCAAGGACAGTTTTAAGGGTAGTATCATGTCTCAGGGAGAATAATTAAACTGATTCGCTTTGAAATAGGCTATCTGAGAATTTGTAAAGAAGATTGTGTATGACTATGTATCAGTGGTATATGGAAATGCATACACTAGGTGTTAATGCGTGATGCCTGGGGGAGGAGTGGATGGCCAAGGTAAGCAAGGGAAGAGGGAGAACTGCAGAAAAGAGCTGAGCAAAATAGGAAAAAAAAAAAACGCACTAAAAACTATGATAAGATTTCATACATGCATTGATATAAAATAGTATATAGTGACAGGGACCACCCACAGAGGAGTATATGAATGGTCCCTTCCAAATATAAGTCACAGCACAGAGATAAGATGTCACTGTGATGGAAAGGATCAAATGTTCAAATTGCAGATAGGAAGCCTGGGCTCGAGATAGCATGAATAAAAGACGGTTCACGAGCTCACACAAAGTGCTCCCAGGAGCCTGCGTGGGCTTATCTAACAGAACTATGCCAAACTGGCTTCATTTTCTCTTTTGGTCAAAACGCTAGACTGGGAATCCAGCAGGCACTCATAGGCATGATACATTTGGATTTCAGCGAAGTATTTTACTCAGTAACAATTTTGCGGGCAATGTTAAGAAACAAACGCTTCAATAGATCCTGTTCTTGTGGGAAGGAGGGTTTGTGACGGTTTGGCACAGGTCTTGCTCTGGGCCCCGTCCAGGACAATCTTTTGTCAATACCTTAATGATATTTTTTTTTCAATTGTCAGATTTCCAGACAATAAAAAGTTCTGAAGGTTCACTAAAATATTGGATGGAGATCTTAACAGGCCAGAATAATGGATCTAAACTGAAAAGATAAAATCGAACAGAAAAAAACATACAAAATCATACATGTAAGTTAAAATAATAGAATGGAGCAGATTTTGTTGAAGCATGGTTTGTATGGAAAAATAAACAAAAGAAACGTGTGGTTTGGCTGACAGCGGGCTCAAAGGAGTCATGTGTCATTTAACACTGGGAAGGTAGTAATCTTAATCTCTCTGGCCACATTGCTGAACACGTAGGTTCAGACAAAGGGAGGTGCTGGTCCTTGTATTAATGGGCCGCTAGTCGGAGTGTGTCTGGAATATCTTTTTTTAATTTTGAGCAAAGGGGAAAATCGAGGTAGTGGAGATGCTAGAAGCCACATCATATGTAAAATTGTGAAGAAACCAGGTTTTCGGTGCTCCGTGGTGAGTTGTATCTGCTAGTCCAGAACCACCACCTAAACGAAGCTCTGCTGAGCCAGGCTTGTCCACGGTCCCGTCCCGGATCCTCTGCTCCCTTCCCTTCCCGACTTCCTGCTCTTCCCAGCTTCCAACCCCATGACAGCTCTGCTCCCTGGCAAAGACATTATTCATTCACCTATTCAATTAGCCAATATTTATGGATCAACTCTGTTCTAGGCGGGTTTTCTGGGCATTTTGAGCAACAAGGAAGATAACAAACAGAAATCCCCGCTGTTGTGTGGCTAACGTTTTAGAAGGAAGTGACAGTAAACACTAGACTTCATAAATGAGTCAATTGTACAGTATATTAAAAAGTGATGGCCAGGCGCGGTGGCTCACGCCTGTAATCCTAGCACTCTGGGAGGCCAAGGCAGGTGGATCATTTGAGCTCAGGAGTTCGAGACCAGCCTGAGCAAGAGCGAGACACCGTCTCTACTAAAAATAGAAAGAAATGATCTGGACAGCTAAAAATATACATAGAAAAAAATTAGCCAGGCATGGTGGCGCATGCCTGTAGTCCCAGCTACTCGGGAGGCTGAGGCATGAGGATTTCTTGAGCCCAGGAGTTTGAGGTTGCTGTGAGCTAGGCTGATGCCACGGCACTCTAGCCCGGGCAACAAAGTGAGACTCTGTCCCAAAAAAAAAAAAAAAAAAAAGTGATAAAGATGCTACGGAACCAAGGACAGACCAGAACAGCATAAAAGGATTCAGGGTGCTGGGAATAAGGGGGAAGCATTTGCAGTGGTCAGTGGTTTTGTCAGGGCGGGCCTCCCTGGGAAGGTGACCTGTAAATAAAGTCCTGAAAGAGGTGAAGGAGTCACCCGTGCAGCTACGTGGGAGCGAAGCATCCCAGCGCAAAAGCCCTAAGCACCGTGTGCCCGGAAGGAAGGAAGAGAAGGAAAGACAGCAGGACGTGAACTCAGAGCGATAAGAGCGCCAGGTGAGAACTTCAGCTCTTCCTCTAATGAAGGCGGGAACCCATTGGAAGGTTTTGGGGAGAGGAGTCACGTGATGTGACTTACATTTCTGAAGGGTCACTTGCGCTTCTGTGTGGGGGACAGATGCTGCGGAGCAAGACAGGAGCCAAGGTGGCCATGATCCAGCTGAGCAATGGTGCCACTCACAGCAGCACGGTGGTAGCAGGGGACAAGGCGGGATGGCAAGGCAGACAAGACTTCCTGGGTGTGCAGATATGAGATGCTGGCAAGAGAGAAGAGTTGAGGCTAGTCAAGTTTTCAGCCTGAGAGCTTGAAAGATGAAGCTGCCATCGACTGAAATGGGTGAGGCTGCAGGTAGAATGGCTTTGGGGAAGAAGATTAGAAGTTCAGCTTTGGAGATAGAAAGTTAGAGACACCTATGAGACCTTCAAGTGGAAATGTCAAGGAGAGGGTTTATTATATGAGATCTACAGACATAAAAGTGGAAGTCTGTGGAATGTCGGTGGCATTTTAAGCCGTGAGACTGAATTAGACCATCAAGGGAGTGAGTGCAGACAGAGAGGTGGAGAAGATCAAGGTTAAACTCTGAGGCTCTGACAGCAGAAGGCCAGGGGAACGAGGAAGAGGTAGCAAAGCAGAAGAGGGGAGTCTGGCATGTCGGGAAACCCACTAGGAGAGCGTGGTGTCGTAGAAGCCAAGTGAAGAAAGCATTTCAGAGGGAAGGGTGTGACCAGCTGTGTCACCTGCTGCTGGCAGATCAAGTCAGGTGAGCCCCAAGAACTGGCCATTGGCTTTAGCACCATGGAGTTCATTAGTGCCCTTGACAAGTGCAGTCTCAGTGGAATGGCCAGAGAGAAAGTCAAATTGGAGTGGGTTGTAAAGGGAACAGGAAAAAAAAGAAATTTTGCTACAAAGGAGCAATTGCTAGAAGTGGGGTCAAGGGAAGGTTTTTTTTTTTAGGCTGGGAGTAGTAATAGATGTGTGATCGCAGCTGGGAATCAACAGAGATGTAGGAGAGACAAGAAAGAACTGCTGGAGCGACGTCCTTGGCAGATAAGAGTCGATGTCATCTAGTGGAAAACATGGAGAGACTGGTTGTCAGTGAGGGCACAGAAGGTCATCTGTGGAAGCAGGTGGAAAGGCAGGCTGTGACAACAGAGATGCTGTGGGGGGTGGATGGGGTGGTGGAAGTCTGAGAAGGTTCTCTGCTGATTGCCTCAGTTTTTCTCAGATGTGACACTTGGCTCTGATTCATCCTAAACCATGATGTGAACTCTCTCAATTCTAATGCCGTCAGCATCATAGGAAAATGCCTCACTTACCCAGCCATGCTGGGTACCTAAAACTTTTATGCAAAACCTTTGGCACGACATCCTTGTCTGGTCTGTCTCAGCCACCACAAGAGGAACCTAAAACATGTGTACATCCTAGGAAAGAGAAGGAGTATGTAAGGAGTACCACTAGCTGTACTTCTGTATTTGCAGCAGGGGTATTTCATGCAACTTTAACAAGTAGAGTGAATACAGAAAACCCAAGATGTGAAGTTAAAAAATATATTGCTTGAAAATGAATTGTTCTATGTGTAAGAACTTGGACAAGTAAATTGGCCTGTGTAACCCCATTTCTTTATCTGTACGTAATAGAAGCACCATTGGCCCTCCACATCTGTGGCTTCTGCATCCATGGAGTCAACAAACCCCAGATTAAAAAATATTTTAAAAAATGCAATAATAAAAATAATATAAAATTTTTAAATATAGGATAACAACTATTTACATAGCATTTAAATTCTATTCATTATTATAAATAATCTAGAGATGATTTAACATATACAGGAGGATGTGCATAGGTTATATGCAAATAGTATATGCCGTGTTATATAAGAGACTTGAGCATCCACAGATTTGGGTATCTACAGGGGGTCATGAAACCAATCTCCTGCAGATACCAAGGGGAAACTGTATACACTTTCTCCTGTCTTTTCTGGCCTCCAAATTATGGAGATTTGAGCTCCTCTCCTAATCCATTAGATGTCCAAAGATACGTAGGTCATGGATGTTGTAAGGATCATCAAGAAGGAGCATGATGAGGTCTCACAGCACAGGAAGGAGTAGAGCTTCGCCCACAGTGAAGCAGCCAGACTGAGGAGTCACCCAGGACTCCTGTTGTCTGGCCCCTTCTCCTGGAGTTTGCTGTTTGCCTTCATGACAGCCCCCCCCCCACTCCAGCCCCTGCTCTAGCCACGTCCCAGCCCAGGGCCAACTCGCAAGTGGTTTGCATCCATCCGACATCTGGACCCACGGCCCCTGCATTTTTGTCATCTCCATCTCCCCACCCTCACTTGCTCTGGCTTCATTCTAAGCATGACAGTGGCCTAGCAGCCCCCACCACTCACGGGATGACTTGCTGTATCACTCCTGCTGTGCTCCCAGCGTAGAGAAGCACTAACGGTCGCTAAGAAAATCACGAGGTGAGAGACTCCACCCTCCTCACAGGACATACCTGAGGCTTCTCCTTGTCTGTCTTAATTGAGTCTTGTGAATAGCACAGTTCCTTCAGAAGGCTTTTGCAATGTGAATTATGATGGATGAGTTTGAATCTAGAAAAGTGCCTAAAGCTAAGTCATCCAATTAGCCCTAGTCATTAATTAAAATGCAACAATATTAATAGTGGGCCATGGCCTTATCTCTGCTCCACCGACATGAAAACAGCATTTAGTTTTCATTCTTCACACACACATAGAGGAGAGGCGAAGGAGCTGATCACTGAGTGGTGTAATTAACGGGGCCTAAAGGCATCTCAAAAAATATCTCCTCCACCTTCCTGAGTATGGTAGTGCTAATGACAGTTATCGGGTTAAGGTTTATGTCTCCAAATGGCCTCCCTTAATAGGAAAATGCATAACCCGAGAAAGCAGCTCATTAGGACGGCCACCCCAAGTCATATGTTCCAGTGATTAGCTAATCAAATGGCAGTCTGCCACATGCCAGGGAGTTGCCACATGAGGGTGTGACCATGTGCACACAACTTCCAAAGAGATGGAAAGCAAAGGTCAAGGAAGCCAGCTGGGGGCGCTGCAGTGGGAAGGAGCCTAAGGCACATAGATGCTGGGCTCCTGCAAGGGGGGAGGGAGAATCTTACCATCCAGAGCCTGGAAACACGAGTCTCCGTAACTTAACTCCACAACTGCAATCCACAGTGCAATCAGAGAGGACGTTTCACCAGTGAGGATAAGGCAGCCTAGACATAGACGCTAAAAGTCTGGGGCACAGACAGCCTTCTCTGGGGTAAATAGCAACATTGCCAAAGGATTGGCCTTATTTAATAATTTGATAAATGCCTAAAAGAGAACTGTGTCCTCAACTCCTCAAGTTTGAGAAAGGCCCTAAGATCTTAAAGTAAATGGAAACTGACGGACTGGTGAGACAGAGAAATGAAAGAAAATTAACATTCCAGATGAAATCACTCAGGTTAGTGCTGCTTTCAGAAAAGGGGCAGGTTTTATCTTCGCACACACGAGTGGCATCTTACACCAGCATGTCTAATGCTGTCTCTGCCTGGGCCGTCTCATATATCCCTGTGACTTCTCCCAAGCACTGTGTCTGTCATTCCTGCAGCCACCAGCAGGTTGGTGGTGGACGATCAGGTGACCTTTTCTCTGCCATAATGGCCCAGCATCCTAACACACTAACGTGTGAAGCCAGAGAAGGAGAAATGGAGTGTGTTCTGGCTTACTCTTAGGCAATGTAGCACATCACCAATCTATTTTACCCATGGAGCAGCCCTTGGTGAAACTTCAAAAGTCATAGGTATATTGTCTAAGAACCCTGGAGGGGTGGGAAGGGCAGGAACGAGAAGTAGTCTAGCTCCTCCGTTATTATGGTCACGAACACCTGCTAGTTAGGTATCCTTGAGGTGTGGAAATGGAGAAGAAAGATTTCTTCTTCATTAGGTCATTGGATCTTTCATTAGATCATTAGGTCATGATCTAATCAAAAACATTTTTACTTAAAAATATAACTAATAAAGAATGTAGTAAATGCCTTTCAAACTGATAGGCATAGCAAAGGCATAAAAAATAAAGGTCAAAAACTACAAACTCACAACTAATGGACACAGTGAGCATTGTAGAGGCACGATTCTAATCCTCGCTTGGGTAATGCAAAGTCATAAAATGTAACCAAAATGTTTGTACCTTCATAATATCCTGAAATTAAAAAAAAAAAAAAAAAACTACAGACTTTCAGGTATAACGGTTTTTGGGTTTTTTTTTGTCAAGTAATGGCTGCTTTTATTCTCATGTTCATTTTTACATTGAGGAAAACTTTGAACTTACACTCTTATAATGAGTGTTTATAAATCCTTGACCTTATAACTGGGTACTATTTTCTTTTTCTCACCAAAGCTTAACTGGGTTAAAGTAATATCAAAAGCACTGAAGCACCTATTCTCAGCTAACGAAGGAGTGGGCATTGTTTGCCTCCTGACACTCGTAACTGCCCCTGCGAGACGCAAACATGGCTCCTCACCCACCAGCCACGGCAACGCTCTCCATAGGAATGCCTGACGCCCTTCCCAGGAGGTTCGTTCTTGCCCGAACTCCAACTTTCTTTTCTTTGTCCTTCTCTTTCTGTCCCAGTAATGTCCCTAGATAATGTCCAAATTGCACCCTGTATGCAGATGATGCCCAAATATGAAAATCAACTCAAGATTCCCATTTTCCAGGCCCCCACCGCTAACTGCCTCTGAACATCTCCTACTGGGCAGCCCAGCTGGGTCTCAAGCTCAATGGCTCTAGAAGGAAGTTGTCATATCTGTTCCAAAGTGTGTTCTTGTGTGACACCACCTACCAAGATAATCGCTCTCAAAATCTTGATGGCATCTTTGAATCCATTTCTCATTGTCCATGCCAAATAAGTTTTCATGGCCAGTATTTTTTTTTTCTTTCTGAATCACTCTTCCATAAACCTCCAACTTTTCATTTATATGGACCCTGCCCATGTTTCTCTATAGAGGCTCTTGTTTCTCTCATCGGGACTGTCATTATCACAGCCTAACTGGTTTGCCTGCCTCCTATACCTGTCCCTCTCTGGATAATTGTCCCCTCTGCTTCCAGAAGTAATTTAATTTTCTGCCTCACCCCTGTCAAACATCTCACACGTAAAATTAAAATCCAACCTTTGCCACCTGATGTGCACGGGCTCCAGTCTTCCCTTCCAAGTCTCCTTTCTACAATAATTCTACCTTATCCTCCTATGTTGAAATAACAACCACATCAGCATTGGCCAGGATGGACTGAGCTACGCTGCAGTAACAACCTCAAAATCTCAGTAGCTTTCAACACAGGTTAATTTCTTGCTTATAATACCAGCTCTTTGGAGCAGGCTGTATCCCTGCTCCATGCTGCTTTCATTTGAGGTCGCAGGCGAGGGAGCCCCTGCCTGGAACCTGATGGTCTTTTGACAGAAGGAAAACAATAAATGATGGCAGAACCACACAATGGGGCTGTAAGCTTTTACCCATATTTCATTGGTCAAAGCAAGTCAGATGGGGAACCTGGCATTCACAGGGTAAGAAGAATAATTCTCCCACATGGAAAGGTCCCACCAGGTAGTATCAGCAAGTATTTGAAACAATCTACCGCAACATCATTGAAGATCTAGCATAAATCCTACCATGTTTTTAGTGTCTTGATTATTTTTCTAGACCAAGGTATCTCAGCCGCACTACTATGGCCATTTTGGACCAGATAATTCTTTACTGTGAGCACTGTCTGTGCATTGCGGGATGTTTAATGGCATCCCTGACCTCTACCCAGGGGACACCAGCAACTCCACACACACTCACTCAAACTGGCAGTCAGAAATGGCTGCAGACCTTGGGAAATGTTCCCCAGAGGGGCAAAATCACCCCCAGTTGAAAACTGCTCTAGTCCATGAGTCCTTAAAGAACAGAAGCAACATCTTAGTCATTCCTGTGTTTCCACAGTGCCCACTACTGTGAGTGGCATAAGTTTAATAACTGTAACAAAATAGAACAGAAATTACAAAACAAAATTTTCTTTATTCAAAAATCAAGGGCCATATTTGTCTCTCAGTTCTCTTTAGAGAAAAACATGAACTTTAGAGACAGAAAGAGCTAAATTTAAATCCTGGCTTTACCACTTCTTAAAAATCTGGGAAAGTTGTTGAGTCTCTCTAAACCTCAGTTTCATCATCTTTATAATGGGGACAATAGCATCTCCCTTGCAATTTTGCAGTGCTGTGATAATGTATGTCGGTGCATGGTACATGCTCAGTGAATGGTGTCTGTCACCAGCAGCAACAGCGGGACTTTCTTCATCACACATAAAATATAAGATGTTTAAAAAGCCATTTGCTCCTTTGCAAAGAAATGCCAAAAGTTACTCCCAGAAAGAGAGCAGCATGGTCCCACAAAATCCTGCCTGCGTTTGTTTCTCCATAAATAAGTCTTGTTGTCAAGAAACTTGAGCTCAGCGGGTTGCCATAAAACACTAAGCTTGGATAGGAGCAACAGGTTTCTGTGGCACTTTCCTGGACGTCAGCAGAATCTTACAACTCAGGCAAGCAAAGTGCAAAACATATGCCCTCAGCAACTTGCCAAAAACCAATAAAAGGAACCAACAGGAGAGCCAAAACGAAGGAGGCAGGCGGGAGCAGTTTGAGGCTGCAAACCCCCACAGATTCTCATGGAAACGCACTTTCTTTTAATAAGAGCCTCACTAAACAAAACCATTTCAAATGATGAAAAGAACCTTCATACAGCTACATACCATACAGTCGGGAGCATAAAAATGACAGATTTCCGCACGTTTTTTTAAATCCAGTCATTTGGAGCAAGGTATGTTGACAAGTCAGTGGTTCTGCGGTTAGGAAATGGAACTCGAAATCATAGAACCCGCCTTTTCTAAGAGAGTGGCGTATTGCAACATTATCAAGACAGATGTGCAGCATTTCATATCCAGGTGCAAAATACTTCTTTTGTTTGCAGGTTAAGAAGTTCATGGCTTGACAATCATAAGCTTAAAGTACACAGAAAGAGAACAAAGCCTCTCTGTTCATAAAATATAGGTTACACATTCTTTTTTCAAATTAATGTGATTCATTGTCCAGCAAAACTAAATGGGAAGGGCTTGTGCATTTGTATGTTTGATTTTTTCTTTTTTTAGACCCCAAGGCCCTGGAGACTATCACGCTGCCCAGCACTAGCAGGGAACTGCTGTTGCAGCAGCCACAGCAAAGAGCTTGTGTTCCCTGGGAACCCAGATTTCTATCCAAAGACCACTGTCATTCAGCCTATTTCTTCAGTGAAACCAGCGTCAGCCTGCTCAAAAGAGTAAGCTCGTTGACCCTGCCCATCAATACTCAGAAACCCGCTGCAACAGGGGTCTGTGTCCCGGGCAATGTAAGCAGATCTCTCCCTCTGCAGTGCAGAGCTCCGCACCATGTAACCCTCCCAGGTACCTGCCTGCCATCTGGCCCGGCTGCTCCTTCCTTGCAAGCAGAGTTGTAGTCACCAAATGACTTTTCAGCAATAGCAACACGCTCTCCCTTCTAAAATGTATTTTCTTCACTTGCAACATTCCTAACCCTGACCTGGAAGTCTGGCTTAATGAGCCTCCAAGGGCAACCACCACCTAGCTTACTGAATTCAAATGAGACAATTAAACCAGAGAGCAAAATCCTTTCTTTATTTTTGCAGCTATGAAACAAAAGCTGATATTATATTATGTGCACCTAAAATTCCACCAGCAAAGCATTCCCAAACACTTACAAAATAAAAAATTGACAAATTGAAAGATTTAGACCCAAACTCAGAAATTAGCACTCGCTTTGGTCAAGGTTCTGGAGCTGTCATACGGTGTGTTTAAAGGACTGAGAGAGAATAAATACAGAAATCTTCATCCATGTACACATTTAGTCAGTAAATATTCATTCAGCACCCACTTTGTGCCAGCCACTGTTCTGGGCACCCAACTGTAGTAAGTGTCTAAGATCTACTTGAAGTTGTGATTTAAGTATTTGAGATAAACAAATGATAACAAAAATACATAGATCTATAATTTAGGCTAAAAAAAAAACAGACTGCCAGTCTTTGTTTTTGGTGTTTATTTTCCTTCATCTCACCATTTCATCATGGGTAACCAACAAGAAACATGTACTTTCTTAAGTACTTTTTGTTTTATATACTTTGTGATTCTTTCAACTGTGGAAAGAGTTGCCAAATAGCATAAGAATTAGTTTTCGGGAAGTAGTTTTGACACACAAAGCAAAAGCAAAGACCTGTCAATATGGCTGCTTGTTCAATGCTACGGCATTTTTGCATAAGGAAAAATTGTTTTAACTTCAGGTAAAAAGCATCATAATTTGGTGGATTGCTATTCCAGAAGACTTTTAGGAAAAATGGGACAATTTTCAGTTGTCAAAAAACTTTCTTGGAACACTGAGACAAAAAGATTTAAAGAAAACATTTTTAAAATGGGGAAAGCTGGTTAATTCTTTTGTGCTCCTTTTTTCCATATACTCTAAAAAAATACATAGCTTTCTTATTCAGAGTTTTCCCATGTCTTTTGTACAAATGTTTAAAAGATTGCTTAAACTGCCCTATATGTTTTTAATTTTCCCCTATTTTCTTAGTTGCCAAATCCTTGTCATTTGTTCTCTTTGGGAAGAGAGGGCTGACGATATTTCAGATGAGAAAATAAGTGTGGGTTAGGATTGCCTTTTCATCTTCTCTTTTTCCTCCATTTCTAATTGATTATTTCAGGGAATCTACGTATCCTACTGATATTCCTAGCGCAGGCTTTTGGCAAGTCCGTGCTAACCAAAAGTATCACTGAGCAAAGCTTAATTTCTCTACACAATGGCAAACAGCAGATCGAAAAGGGAAACAGTCAAACATCTGGAAATTCTCAGATAACTGTTTCACCTGAACAAATGACAAACCTCATTATTAGAAATGAGGTTTTGCTTTTCAGCTGGATGTGTGTTTTTAAAATAGTTGTAAGGGCTAGCAACAAAATCTTGACGAACCTACAACTACCTCCTCAGTTTAGCTTTCTCCAAGAGGAAGACATAAATGAATTAAGTTCGACTGGAGCAGTAGCATTATAACATTGACGACTTGGATGTCTTCCATCACAGCAGGAAGAGATACAGAAAAGAAAACCAGGATGCAAGGCCAAAGGTGATAAATGTCCTCTCTTGGGCCATGCTGCCATGTTTTTCTCTTGCCTAACATCATTAGCAATTTTAGAGTCACACACAAACACACACACACACACACACACACTCTTCTCAGAGATGTGCTTAAGTCAAATGTCGATAAAAGAATATTAGGTTATTACATTTAGCGACAATTTCCATTATAGAATTTAAAAAGTACCTTTTGAACTGTATGTCAGCCTAAGTGGGACAAATGTCACTTTAGAATATATTAACAGTAACTATACTTATGGCTTAATTTTATTGACATCAAATCTCACTCTGATGATGATGAGAATCCACACCAGGAAGCTCTGCACCTGTGTGCGACTCGGGGAACCTGAGGGGCGGAAGGCAAGGCTGGGGCAGGCCAATGAGAAGAGCTGACCTGCAATGGCAAGTGATGGAGGAGACCAGGCGCGGGCCCAGGCAAAGGGGCCGACAGAAACTAGACTAGGGAAACCACACTGCAAATCAGGGCTAGAATTGAGGCCCGGAAGAAAAATGCAATGGGAGGGAGGAACCCAGGCAAAGGCGTGCGAGGCAAACGACTGTGCACACTGAGAGAGGAGGCTGCAGCGTGATGCCAATGGCACGTGGGGACAGGCGCTCATTCACACAGGACACCAGAGCCGTGGGCTTCAAACTATGCTCTGCTCATCAGTAAGAACACAGCCCCTCAGCTCCTGCCCGTCTAGCTCCTCCGTGGTTCAAAAAGCAGGCAGGGCAGGGGCAGACTCTCCTTGTAGCCCCACAGCCCCTCAGCCAAAACCTCTGGACTGCATGTGTTTTGGAGCCCAGAAGTTTCAGATATTAAAAGGCATGCAACCACTTGTGTGGATCTCCAAAGGAATCATGGTAAGTAAAAAAAAACACCAATCACAAAAGGTTACGTGATGTAGGGTTGCATTTACCCAGCATTGTTGAAATGACAAAATTATAGATGGGGAACAGATTACTGGTTCCAGGGGTTGGGGAGAGGGGTAGTGAGGGAGCAACTGTGGCTACAACAGGGTAACACCAGGGATCCTTGTGATGAAAACTCTTTTGCATCCTGAGGGTGGTGGTGATGGTCACCCGAATCTACATGGGACAAAATGGCACAGAACTTAATTCACACAGACACACACACAACGTGAGTGTCTACAAAACTAGTAAAATCCAAATAAGGTCAATGAGTTATATCAATGTCAATTTCCTGGTGGTGCTACTGAACTACAGTTATGCAAATGTTACCACCGGGGCAAATTAAGAGAAGTAGATAGTGTATTTCTCTGTGTCATTTCTTACCACTATGTGTGAATCTATGAGTCTCTCAAAATCCATTTTTAAAGGAAACAGGAACCAACTTGTGACTTAGAGGCTGGTAGTCAGGCACTTGGGATGGCACAGTGGAAAGGTAGGTAGAGTCTCTGCTGAACCTAGTTGGGTTACCTTCATGCTCTGGATTTCCTACTTTTGGGTATCATTCTATATGAGAGAACGGCACCCTAAAATGTTTGAGCTACTGTAGTCTGGTTTCTATTATTTGTAGCTGAATGCAAATACATGGGTTATTCCACTCTGGTTTCTCCTGAATTGGCCCACAGCCAACATCATACTGAATGGGGAAAAGTTGAGAGTATTTCCTCTAAGGACTAGAACAAGACAAGGGCGCCCACTGTCACCACTTCTATTCAACATAATACTGAAAGTCCTAGCCAGAGCAATCAGACAAGAGAAAAAATAAAGGGCATCCAAATAAGGAAAGAGGAAGTCAAAGTATCCCTGTTTGCCAATGATATGATTTTTTTTTTTATCTAGAAAACCCTAAAGCCCACTAAAACTCCTAGAATTGATAAATAAATTCAACAAAGTCTCAGGTTACAAAATCAGTGTACACAAATTAGTAGCATTTCTATATACTAATAACAGGCAAGCTGAAAGTCAAATCAAGGACTCAGTAGCATTGACAATAGCTACAAAGAAAATAGAATACCTAGGAATATATTCAACCAAGAGGCATCACATTATCTGACTTCAAATTATACTACATGGCTATAGTAACCAAAACAGAATGATACTGGTATAAAAGTAGAGACATACAGCAATAGAACAGAATAGGGAACCCAGAAATAAAACCGTATAGCTATGACTAACTGATCTTCAACAAAGCAGACAAAAACATACATTGGTGGAAAGAAGCCCTATTCAATAAATGGTGCTGCAAAAATTGGAAACCACATGCAGAAAAATGAAACAGGACCCCTATCTCTAGCCATATACAAAAATTAATTCAAGATGGATTAAAGATTTAAATGTAAGGCATGAAACCCTAAATATTCTAGAAGAAAATGCAGTAAAAACTCTTCTAGACATTGGCCTAGGCAAAGAATTTATCACTAAGACCTCAAAAGCAAATGCAGAAAAAATAAAAATAAATAAATGGGACTTAATTAAATTCAAAAGCTTCTGCACAATAAAGGAAATAATCAGCAGAGTAAACAGGCAACCTGCAGAATGGGAGAAAATATCCTTAAACTATTCATCCAACAAAGGACTAATATCAAGAATCTACACATAACTCAAACAAATCAGCAAAAAACCCAAACATCTTCATCAAAAAATGGGCAAAAGACACGAACAGAAGTTTTTCAAAGGAAGATAGACAAATGGCCAACAAACATATGGAAAAAATGCAAATTAAACCCTCAACAAGATACCACCTTACCCCTCACAGAATGGTCATTATTAAAAAGTAAAAAAAAAAAAACACATTCTGGTGTGGATGCAGAGAAAAAGGAATGGTTATACATTGCTGGTGGGACTACAAACTAGTACAACCCCTGTGGAAAACAGTATGGAGAATACTCCAAGAACTAAAAGTAGACCTACCGTTCGATCCAGTAATTCCATTACTGGGTATCTACCCAAGGGAAAGAAAATCATTTTATAAAAAAGACACCTGCACCTGAATGTTTATTGCAGCACAATTCACAATTGCAAAGATATGTAATAAATCTAAGTGCCTCTCTATCCATGAGTGGATAAAAAAAAAATGTGGTACATATACAACATGGAATACTCCTCAGCCACAGAAAGAAGTGAAATAATATATTTTACAGCAATTTAGATGGAACTAAAGTCCATTATTTTAAGTGAAATGTCTCAGGAATGGAAAAACAAACACCACACGTTCTCACTAATAAATGGGAGCTAAACGATGGGTACACGTAGGCACAAAGAGACGTAAATGACATTGGAAACTAAAAAGAAGGGAGGGTGGGACAGGTATGAGGGATATAAACTTACCTGTCGGCTACAATGAACACTGTCCAAGTGATGGGCACACTGAAAGTCCCGACTTCTGCGTTACACAGTGTATCCATGCAACAAAAATATTTGTAACCCCTTAATATTTTGAAATAAAAAAAAATTCTTAAATAAAAATAAATGAAAATAAACAGTAAGATCATCTCACTTTCCAAAGACAAATGTTCGAAGTTGGCCTTTTATAAAAAAGCATTTGTCTTTCTACAAAGCAAATTAATTACAAAGAATCCAGAGTTCACTGGTAGAGTGTAGCCTCCTACGTGAAGGTCCTTATGTGTTTACAGAGCCAGAATTCAGAGGCTCTCCTGGCAAGATGGTAGACTTGCAGCTTTCAAAAGTGAGGAATCCCATGTTCTCCATGAATCCACATCCTAAGAAGCGTTAGTCACCTAACTTATGTTAGTCACCTCACTTATCTCCCTTGAATTACAAGTGAAAATTTCCCACCTTTCCCAAGGTGAACGGTGCAGGTGGCAAAATAAAACGTCAGGCCATGGGTATGTTATGAAAGGAGGTTCTAACAGAACTAGACTTCAGAGAAAAGGGCAAAGCCTTTGTCTGTTATTCCTTCACATTTTAAAATCCGAATATCTGGGGATCATATGTGCAAATTTTGTCTTTGACCGGTTTCTACCAAAGTCCTTATTTTTCTTTCAAGTCATCCCGTTTCTGTGTCATCCGTTAGTTAGAATTAATATTAACAGCAACAATACCTGGGTAGTGATCATTCAACCGCACCTTCTCCTTTTAGAGATAAATCGCTAGTCTCAGGTCTCATAGCTAGGTTTTTGGTGGCATGTCCACAAGCAGAGCTGGGGCCTACTAAGTGATTCTGATCACCCCTCTCAGGTCTTTCAAAAAGCCTAATTTACCCCTGCCAGTGTGCTGGAAGCGTAAGAGCCTTTGCAGGGACTAGCGCTCTGTTGCCACAATCCTCTCAGACCACTGCAGCTGGTTGGTTCCCTCTGCTTCCTGGAGCTGCTTTTCTCCTACCTTTGCCTCCCCTTGTCCCTAAAAATGCTCTCTCCATGAGTCCTTTGCATCTCTTCCAGGTTGTGACTTTCTCTCCCTCTGGAGGTCGCACACTCTGCATCAGTGAGTCAGAGCCCCCTCCTGCCCCCCAGTGCCCCAACGGGACCCTGTTCCAGAAGACGGGGCCTCTCCAGCACGGGAATCTTCCCCTGTGACCTCACTGCGTCCTGACTCCTCTCGGCCATTTGTTAAAATACTTGTAACTGAACACAGCCAGATAGGAGGCTTTAGTAAGTTTTCCCACATCATTTCAACAAAAATATTGGATACGCTTTATACTTTCATACAGGGAAATTCAAAGGATCAGTCATGGGGCTCAATACTTGACGCCCTAGGTTTTGCAGACATTTTTCCTATGAAACAGGAATTTTCGTCCCTTCTGGCTTCTTGTGTTTGAATTAAGAGCCAATAAGGTCATGATAGATGCCAGAAAGGGCTGTTACAAACCACTGCGTCAATAATACCATTGTTGAATTGAGTGGAGGAAATCGCATTAAATCCAATAAAAAAAAAAAAAACTCAGACGGATGTCTATGCCTCTAAAGAAGAATTCCTCAAGGGAAAAATAACACACACGCATTCACACAAACAATCCAGGCTTAATAAAATTCATTCTTCGTCAGCACTGTGTCTCTGTAAAGTTTTCACTTCCAATATGGTAGAATGACTCCAAGTGTCTTTTCTCATTTTCATGTAATTTCTCACAGCTATTCTGTCCGTAAGCAAACTGGGTTTCAATATGTTTACCCCTCCCACAGCCTGACTAACTGAAGTTAAAAAAACAAAACCTGCATATTTTTACCACCCCCACCCCTGCCCTCTTACTCCTTTGTGCAATGAACCTCACGTTGACTTTGGTTTTGATAAATGCCCCTTTCCACCCTACACGTCAAGCTTTCAAACAATTGAATCATTCTGTTCTGTAGGCATCCTCAATTATCCATACTCTCTGTCCATCACTAAGTGATTCCCAAACACATCTTTGCTCTCTTCTCTCCCCTTCCCCAAACTAAGGAGCTTAAGGTATTTATTTTACAAAATACATACAAATGGTTTTACCATATATGATAGGCAACTCTGAATGGCTTTGGAAGGAGGATCCATGCTGATCTATAGATAGATAGTGCAAAATTATCAAATGTCAGTGAAACAGCCTCTATTCAGTGACTAGGGTGAATATTGCTAACAACGATTTCAGCATAATTGAGGTGGCTCTAAGAATTTCTTTCTCTATAAAAGCTGCTGTTAATTACAATATGCTTTTGGTTTTATTCAACTAAAACAGTATCTATCAGAATTTCTCCCAGCAAAATACTAAAATTTTACAAAACGAGGTGATAAAGAAAAATAACAGCTACCATTTCTTCAGCCCTTACCATAGATGAAAACCAAGCAATTGAAACGTTGGTTTTTCCCCACTTACATTCATCCTGTAAAGCAGGTGGTATTGGCTGCATTTTATAAGACTCAGATAGATTAAGAGGTGGCCAAAGGCAGAAGAGCTAATAAATGCCAGAGGGGAGTGTGAATCCAGTTCTCTCAGATGCTAAAGCTCAGGCTCTTTCAGCTAAGCCCACTATTTCCCCAAGGTGCCCGGCGTCTTTGATTGAAAGAGGAGGAGGAAGCGCTGGAAGAAAAATGACATCAGGATATCGACCTTTTCTTACAAACATCATGAAATCCTATGTCAAAGTCCCACAAACCTAAAAGCCCACACATTTTACAAATTCAAACATGAGTTAGCCACTGTGCTCATCTTGCTTTAATAATTAAAAGATGTCTAGATATATAGCAGATATCTCTGCCAAAACCAAAAATCTATGTGCTGAATGGTTTAAAGAAAAATGTCATTATATTTCAACTACAGTAGTTACAAATGATCGATACAGGTCTCAAGCCATTCAGTCTGACAGAGGAAATCAGTGTGGCTCAATTAAACCCCAAGATGTTTCTATTTGATTGAGTCCAATTTCTTGACTGTAGTGTAGACATTTTTGGCTAAGAAAGATGTACACATTTTAGCAAGTCCTGAAGAAAAGAAAGTCCTTGTTCCAGAAAATGTGGGGAACAGGGTGAACAGATGGAAGGAGAAGTCAGGCAAACAAAGTAGGAAGCCACCAGTGTGGTGGGGTTGACACGTTACGTATAACACCAGTTTTCATAAGGTAGACAGAAGAACGTCTTGTCTAATAGAAAAGTTTCTAACCTAATAGACCATGAAGAAGAACTGAATTGTTTCTCTTGGGAGCTCTATGCTTTTTGTTGACTTATCTTGCACTCTCAGGAGTTAGACTACTGAATTTAAAAGACTAATTGCGTTGTCAATCCCAAGAAGATCACTACAGTCACACCTTCTTTTTCCTCTTTGAATTCCAACTTTGTATAAAGAAATACGAATGTTACCACAGTCTTATAAAAATGCTTCACACAGGGTAAATAAAAACATATTCCTGTAACAGCTTCCTTTGGACCTTAAAAAAATAACAGGTGATTTGATACAAAAGGAACACTGAGCATCTTTATTTAGTAAGAATTGGAATTTCTGTCCTGAAATTACTTACCGTTTTCCCAATTGGCCGGATTTACCCTCGTATGTTAAATCGTGTGTTTGAATGATTTCCTGTGCTTTTCGAGGGACAAGATCCTGTGTGTGTCATTTTATATTTGGTCAGAGAATTGTTCATGCTCTGATTATATTATAAAGGGGACAGCTTCATTAACCAAAGTGGCAGCCATAACAAAGGCATCTAATTCTTATTCCACCTGGACATTTCACAAAGCTGAATGACTCTTCCTACTCAGAAGTGCCTCTCTAGCGCAGTTATTAAAATGAGCTTTCCACAGAACCATTGACTCGAGAGAGCTAAAACCTGATTTCCTCTGGGTACCAAAGAGCTCCATACATATTTCAGCATGAGGGAGGGGGGGGAACCATTTAGGAATTGGGAAGCACGGCAGTCTGCAGCTTTAGGAATAGTCAGGAACTGTTCAAGTCCATCCAAATTTACAGAGCACCTACTGTATACGGGGCTATTGTCAGTGCTAGTGATGCAAAAACAAATGATAGCAGTTTTGACCTTCAAAGAGTTCATGGGGCTGGTGGATGGGGCGACACTCTTTTGAGCCTCAGCCATCTGTCCCGTGCTCAGTGTTGCCCATATTATCTCATTTAATCCTCGCAGCCATTAATAATCGGTATGATCAGGTGTTTTAAAGTGCAGCAGATTCATTCCATAAGGATTTGTTTTGAGTGCTTCCAATGTGCTGGGCCCTATACTACACACTGGATAAACAGTAGATGAGAAAGACAAAAATCCCTGCTTTTATGGAATGTCTATGGTTTCAGGAAGAAGCAGAAAAGAAGCAAAATTACTAAATTGTACAACATATAAGGTGGTGATTAGTTCTACGGAGAAAATTAAAGCAAAATATGAAAAGGAGGAGAGAATTATAATTATAAATGAAGCTGGTATTGGGGAGTCCTCACTAAATAGATGACATTTGAGCGTAAACCAGAAGGGAGCCATGGGTGGCTGGCTGGCCACACCAAGGTAGCAGGATGTCAACCACACCCAGGAGAAAGGAAGGTGGCCACACTTACACCTAGAGAAAGGACATTCCAGACAGAGACAATCCTAAATGCAAATACCCCGGGGCAAAGCACGCCCAGCAAGTGTAGAGAAAGCAACACATGTATGTAACATGCCTTTTCTGTGAAGTTATGTGGTGTATATACAAAGAGGCATATGAAAAAATAGCCACTGAAATAGTAATGGAAATTTATCTCTGAGTGATAAGATTTCAGTTACTTGTTATCCTTAGCTTCAAATGTTCTATTTTGTTAGAATTGTTTCTAACCGAGGCATATTATCTTGTAATCAGAAAAAAAATGCATTTTTCTTCTTTTATCTAATTCATCTGAGGGGATTATCTCCCAGGAATTGCCTGGATAGGTCTATTGGGTTAGAGGAAACTAAAACCTTATACTATTTTAATTGAGTGTATCTTCGCCCTTGTTGTTGGAAGTGAGCCATATTTGATATTCATCACAGACACTGAAGAAACAGCACAGGGAGCTTGAATTGTCATCTGTGACCAGCCAAGTCCCACTGGTCACAACCACTGCCCAGTGGAGCTTTAACTCGCTGTGCTGAGATGTCACACCTGCCAGCCAGCTCGTACATCTTCCTAAGGACTTGCTAGGTTATGTTTTCTGCCTGTCTATAAATGCAGTATATGTTAGCAACATTCATTGACAGGTTTCAACAGCATTTTTTCCCCTAGTCGAGCTGTGAGTTCAGTTGTCAAATACAGGAATTTCTCTTTAGTCTTCAAAGAATTCGGAAGCACAGTCAGAACCAGGGGAAAATAGAAAGCGGATTGGCAGCAAAGCCATCAGGATCGTCCGACAGGTGCTTAGCTGTTTGTATACGCTGCCCGCCCATCCCCCATCTCTCTAGCAAATGGAATACTGAGGAACTGTACCTGGACTTCATAGATGTAGACAACTAGAAAACACTAATATAGATGAAATAGTGGCCGAACGAAAGTTAATTTTAAATTGTCCGGTTACTTGGGCCCAGTACCTTTTTTATAGTTCATACATAGCCCCTTAAATGACCCCCTACATTCTGTCTGATCTCTGCCCTGGGGACCAGAATTGCCGGTTGGTCAGCAAAGGCAGCACAAGGCAGGAAGATGCTAAGGACTAGATGGTGCTCCCCAAGATGCCTTCTTCGAATTACTAAAGCCACATAGAACAAACACAAGTAATGGCAGATAAAACTGTGCTTAAGGGTAGATACAAAAGAGGAAAGGTTGAGAGGTTGTTACTTGAAGACAATTGTAAGAATGGAATGAGGAAAATCTGAGGTTGAATAAAACTACGCTGTCAAGGGTTTCAAACCATAAAGGCTGGACATGAAGCTGGATATTCTTTTTAGTTGGTTTCTGAGACGTTTCTTTGGAACAGTTTCC
>CM052454.1:10326426-10389931 GCA_028533085.1 Varecia variegata | reverse complement strand
GCTGTCAAGGGTTTCAAACCATAAAGGCTGGACATGAAGCTGGATATTCTTTTTAGTTGGTTTCTGAGACGTTTCTTTGGAACAGTTTCCTCAATCCAGGAATGTACGGTGTTCGTAACAGTTATGGTGCCATGAAGGGAAAGGAGATGAGTTATCCAGGGACTCTGGGGGGAATGTGATCCAAGAGGATAATTTCTGTTTTACATAGACGATTACAAGCTCTGTGCTAAAGAGGAATTTCTGTATGGGAAAATGAAGCCCTGCTCAGCGTCTGGAGAAGCAGAGGTGTGTGAGGCACCCAGAGCAGTGCTGAGACTGCAGCTGCGGCCACGACCAGGACCAGACAGGTCCAGATGTTCCTTAAGCACAGTCTGATCCACCGTGACTTACATTGGCTCTACGCCACTTGAATAATTTGAGTGAGATTCCAAACCCTTCAACCATCAGGATTTGTTTTGGGTTTCTGGCTGCATCTGCATCATTTGACACTTAAAACACACACACACACACACACACACACACACACACACACACTAATCCTGAACAAGGCCTTTGGAGATCCAACTACATTAAATCAAGGGCAGGAGAAAGATTTCACACTTCCCTCTCCCTCTCAAGCAAACCAGAAATGCACACTTCAGTGACAATATCACCTGCGTGCCAGATTTATTCACAAAGTTAAAAGTTAAGGTGGGTTTTTTTTTTTGACTTTTTTCAGGAAAATTTAAAGCCAAAAAGCTGTTTAACGAAAGGCAATTATTTACTTATCTAAGAAGCAAGTCACATTAGCAATGTACTAATAATGTACATTACTCAAACCAAAGGATAAAAACCTGACTCATGATCATTAAAAAAAAAAAAAACTCTTATTGATCCATACACTTGTTTGAAAAATTGGGCATGACACATTATTCTGGGTCCCTCAAGGTCATAGTCATTTACAAACCTTTGCTGGTGCACTTTCCTCATGTTCTTTGCCAAGTGTGTTGTGCTCTCACCCACTGTCAGTAGCTACCTGAAATAGAATGAGTGAAGTTGATCTCTCAGTGAATGATTGCATTGGCCCAAATTTCCTGGGATCTAGTTTCTGGCCAGTCCTGAAGCCACATGCTGCCAGCCTGGTCATACCTGGCAGGCGAACAGAGCATGTTTCTTTCACGCAGGGTATGGCTGCAAATCCTCAAGGACAGCACGGCCCACTCTGGTTTCACCCTGACCTCTGCAACGTGTCCGGCACAGGGCTTGAGAGGCACGTAGCATGTGGAGTGGCAATGAGCAAGCCACATGGTACAATGAGAAGGGGTTGAGCTTGAAATCAGAAGGCCAAGAGTTCTCGCTCCGGTTCTAACCCTTATCAGCTACATGGCTTCGGGCAAGTCTCTTCAAATCCCTGTCCTCAGTTTCTCATTTGTAAATATGGGTAACAGCAAGTTACTATAGGAGGTTGTTTTTGAGGCTCAAGTACAGTAACATGGGAAAGCGCTCTGTAAACAATGAAGCAATAAACACATGTGAGAAATTACATGCAATTAGTAATCAAAACTTAATATTTTCTGATCACAGGATGTGAACTAATCAGCCTACTCCCACACAGTTACATTAACCAACTTTCCAAGAGAGATCAATTAAACAAAGACCCTGGTCTTTGTGGTCAAAAGTGCTCTAGCAGCATGTTTATTCTTCCACCATGGTTGGAATTGTCTTGAGACTCCAGTGTACACCTAAGCCATGTAATACTCTCAAGAGTTTCAATGTACATTGATTTATTAATATTCACATTTTTCTCATGACCAGATGAGAATGAGTAATGACAAAAATAAATGCTGCTCCCTTGACAATTTCTGATTTCAGAGGCATCTTTCAGCCACATTTAATCGTAGGCAATGAATCTTGGAACAATGAACCTTCACCTCACCTTCCTTTGGAAAAAAATGTCAGTGATATTGATAGATAAGACTCAATTAAAACCTTGACCAAGCCAGGCATGTGGCTCATGCCTATGACCCCCAGCACTTTGGGAGGCCGAGGTGGGAGGATCACTTTGAGACCAGCCTGGGAATCATAGCAAGACCCCATCTCTACAAAAAAAAGAAAACAAAAATAAAAAAATACAACAACATCATCAGAAACCTTGACTGTAGTTGCCATGGGAAGACTTTCAGTCAGCAAATCAGCTCTCTGGACCCAGCCATGCTAAAAGCACGAGGTACACCGACATGACACCTAACCATTTCAGGAAAGGCTCTGCAGGCGGTTGGTAATACCAATCTGCAAGACGAAATAACTCCTTCGCACTGTACCTTCTTGTTTCGATAGCTTTTTGGTTTTGTCCTTTCTCCACATTGACTTCCTTCTTGGTAGCCACAGGACATAGAGATATTTTCTGTTGTCCCTAAATAACTTTTCCTTTGGGGGATGACTTTGAGACTGGCGGCCAAAGCTGAGACCAAATCTGTACTTGGTCCAGTGTCAAGGACCGACCCAGTACTCTCTTTTACTTTCATTTTGGCTACCACAGATAACGATAACCAAGAAATTGAATATTTTGCTTTTTTATTAGTTTGCATTTCCTTATGCACCAGTGAAGCAATGACCCGAGAATTGGATCCATCTGTGAATTCCACTGGTCACTTTCACCTTCAGTGACTGAGGCACAGCTGCTGCTCCCTACCCCGGGTGACCATGTGGCCACCCAGGATTCAAAATTTCCACATTCCCCACCCTTTTATCCTTCTTCCCAAACCACATTGCCATGAGCCAAAGCCATTCTCACAAATCCTATCCTCTGACACTAACTCTAATGATATAGAGGAAAAAGCAAACCCGGTCTCTTCCCATATCCTCTCAGACCTACAGATGGACATGTGGCACCACTGCCCAGTGGGATGACAGCACAGCAGTGTCTTTGCAAATCACGCTGACATTTCTAAGCAATAAAAATGAATTCATTTTCTCCCATGACACCCAGAGAAGTTGCCGCCAGTAGGCCCTGAATTTGCCCTCAAGCCATACTCTCTTCCTAAATGCAAACTAAACTGAATAGTTTTGCCAAATTCTCACCATTTTCATCCTCCTCTGAAGAGACCACAACTTTTTCAAATCCAAATCAATAGCAACCACACGTTACAATGGAATACACACATTTTCAGGCGTTCACATTATACAAAGATTTTGCTTCTATGCACCTTTTCAAAGGAGATTGCGGGAGATTATGCCCCATCCAAACAAAAGAATTAAACCAAGAAGATCAAGACAGGAAATCCAGGAAGAGGGAGCTCTCACACTAGAGAAGATTCCTTTGAATCACAGCAAAGATAAGTCCCAAGACCACAGCTAAGCAGGAAGGAGGGTGTGTGGAAAATAGAATTAAGTTATTTTGCAGAGGCATTAGAGAATGTAGGAAATGTTAACCAGAAACTTGAAGAAAGTCAAGTAAAAGAAAAAAGATTACTAGCGGTGGGGAAGGATGGTGGAGGGACAGCCAAAGGTTGGTTAAGGGACACGGAAGTTCAGCTGGGGAGGAGCCAAGATGGCAGGCTGGATGCCACCTGCACGTGCCACTGTCACGGAGAGGACCACGAGTGGCAAGCAGATATCCACCTTCAGATGGATTGTCTAGGAGAGAGCACTGAGAATCAACAGAGTGGCAGGGCGTTCTCAGAGTGAAGGACAGGGAAGTGGGCAGCCTGCTTGGCAAAATCAGAGGTATCCAGGAAGGCACCTGCACCTGGGGAGGGGACAGGGGAGAGAACCTGGGGCCACACACTTCCCCCAGGGACATTGCAACCAGCGCTATATTACAAGCATGCCATAGTAAATATGTATGTAAGCGCTAAAAGCAACAGCAACAAGCGTTGAAAATGATTATAACTGGGAAGTGGAAAATAGGATGTTGAGAGAGTAAGACAAACTCCGTAACATTATTTGACTTTTAAAATTGTGTAAACTAAATACTTTGCTAAAAATAAAAATTAGGTCAGGTGTGGTGGCTCATGCCTACAGTCCCACACTTTGGAAGGTCAAGGTCGGAGGATCGCTTGAGCCCAGGAGTTTGAGACCAGGCTGGGCAACAGAGCGAGACCCAGTCTCTACAAAAAATAAAAAAATAGGAGGGTATGGTGGCAGGTGCCTGTAGTCCCAGCCACGTGGGAGGCTGAGGCAGGAGGACCACCTGAGCCCAAGAGTTCAAGGCTGCATGAGCTATGATCACACCACTGCACTCCAGACTGGATGATAGAGTGAGGTCTTGTCTCTAAAATAAATTAAATAAATAAATAAAATAAAAGTTAATGTCAACAAGACAAGAAAAAAGACAATAAAATAGATGATAGTCATATCTGCCTCACTCTGGAGACGAGTAAAATGTTGCCACTCTTCTTCCCTTCAGATTCAGAGGCAGCTTCGCCCCTGTGCAAGGTCACCTTTAATGACCTCTTCCTTGACCCCTCAACGGGTTCCAGATAACATTGGGACTGAAGCTGCTTTAAGGTCCTACGTTGTTTGTGTTTAGTTGTGATTAAGAAGCAGCATGAGTGCTTCTGGGGGAAAGATGTTACCAATAAGTGTTAAGTTATCACTTAGTACCATGTGAATGTAATATGTTGAGTCTCGGTCAGCTGTGGGAAGTGCCGTTTTTATCTTCTCAAGTTCCCTGTACTCAGTGCTTTCAAAGCCATCACTCCTGACACTGCTATGTTGCCATTAGCAATTCACACAACTGCTAATTTTATACATGCTAAACTAAAAACAAAATGGCACACCATCAGGAAATTCTGAGTGGAGAAATATTGAAAATGGGGGGTATGCCCATGCATTTGGTTACTGAAAGGAAATGTCCTAAGTCACTACTGCCTCCTCCAGGTTTGAATGTACCGCAAATGTGCTGACACTTTCTCCTGCCCCCTTTGCCAGTGTGACTGATGGTTTCCACCTCGGGAAGATACTGAAGAGCACTTAAAAGAACTCAAAATCTTCTGCACACCAAAGAAAGCAATCAACAGAGGGAAGAGCCAACCTGTAGAAAGGGAGAAGATATTTGCAAACTATTCATCTGACAGGAGACTAATACCCAGAAACTACAAGGAACTCAAATAACTCAAACTTCCAAAAGGTATATGAAAAAATGCTCAACATTATTTATCATCAGGGAAATGCAAATCAAACCTACAATGAGATATCATTTTATCCCAGTTAAAATGGCTATTATTAAAAAGACAAAAAAATAACAGATGCTGGTGAGGATGTGGAGAAAAGGAACCTCATACACTGTTGATGGGAATGTAAATTAGCACAACCACTGTGGGCAACAGTATGAAGATTTCTCAAAAAGCTAAAAGTAGAGTTACTATACAATCCACTACCGGGTGTTTATTGAAAGCAAAGACAGCTGGTATATTAAAGGGATACCCGAACTTCCTGTTTATTGCAGGACTATTTGCAACAGCAGATATGGTATCAATCTATATGTCCATTGGTGGATGAATGGATAAAGAAAAGTGGTATATATACACAATGGAATACTCTCAGGCCATAAAAAATGAATGGGGAAATCATGTCATTTGCAGCAACATGGATGAAATTGGAGGTCATTATGTTAAGTGAAGTATACCAGACACAGAAAGGTATTGCATGTTCTGGCTCATATATGGGGGCTAAAAAAGTTGATCTCATGAAGCTAGAGAGTGGAATGATATATATAAGAGGATGGGAGGGGTATGTGTGGTGGGGGCAGAGGAGATACAGAGAGGTTGGTAAATAGGCACAAACATACAGTTAGGAGAAATAAAGTCTAATGTTTAATAGCAGAGTAAAGTCACTATAGTTAAAAATAATGCATTATATATTTCAAAATAGCTGGGACAGAGGACTTGAAATGTTCCCAACACATAGAAATGATAATTAATCCAGGTGATGGATACCCTAAATGCCCTGACTTGATCATTACACATTCTGTGCATGTAACAAAATGTGCCATGCACCCCATAAATATGTACAAATATCATATATCAATAAAAAAGAAATTTTAAAAATTTTTAAAGAATGTTTTTAAAGGTATAGGGGAAGTAGAGGAAAAATACTCCCCTTTCAGGCCCAGCGGCAGTGGAAAGAAGACAGGGAGGGGTAGGTGGGAGAGGAAAGGGGACTAACGTGGATTCCAATGTTCCAACCTCTGCCTGGTGCGTGGCCACTTCAGCTTGCTCGGAAAGCGTAGCCAAGTGGGGGTGGCTTGAGAACTAGCCCCTCCTGCATCGCCCTCTGTGTCCAGACGGCACGTGGAATAGTCGAGAATCTGGCTAAAGGTAGGGGAACGGGAGCTGTGTGTCAGCAGGGCCATTACAAAGGACTCTGGAGAGAGAGCTGCAGAGAAGACCTGCAAAGTCACAGCCAAATGCGATTTCCCACCAGACCTGAGAGCGTACTCAGGGTCCCAAGCCAGCTTCATCTCCAGGGCTGTAGGAACCCAGCCCAAGTGAGGTTATGCTGGCCACACACTGCAGTTGTGTATGACAACATGCAACATCAGGTCAACCAGGAACATCTAGTTGGAGGACTCTGGGTCTTCCCCATCCCCACGAGACGGCATTAGTCACACCCCTTCTCCACTCACCCTAGGAGAGAAGGAAGGGAGAGACGAAAGCTGCTGAACCACTGGGTAGGCTGATTTCCAAATGGAACATTTAAGTTTTTAGAACTGATTAAGTTTTCAACCACATAGGAAATTTCCATTTTTTTCTTGCTAATTCGTAAATAAGGATTTTGGAGGAAGGCCGATTCGTGATGAATTTAATAAACAAATTGCATATTCATTGTACATTCTAATGGAGTTAATTGTATTTGTGAATCTGCTACCTCTGATTCTGCTCACTCACAAAAATCTTGATCCAAATTGTCAGCTAGCTCTATCCCTGTGATGGTTCTTTATACTGAAACTTTGTGAGTAGGAGCTAAATATTGATGAAAAAGAGTAAATCCATACACTGCAAAAAGAACCATATATAGTTTATGATAGAGTTACCTTAGGTATAAATCCACATAAACATCTACACAGGATACAAATTCAGGTTCTCACAGTTCTGTTTTTTCCTCCAAAAGAAACGGAGAAAACCCTTAGTTCCAGTTCTTGGGCTTGTCTCCATTCTGGTCTGGTCTTGTTCTTCTTCGTATGTTGTCTAATTTCTCCTGTGCAAGCCCCAGGTTTTCTTGTGTCAAGCCCTGGATGTCACTTCCTTTTATTGGAGCCCTTCGTTATTGTCTCTGCTAACATACTTGCTCTAAGTTCCCTTTGGTGCATTCTACTCAATGAATCCCTACAGATATTGGTGGCATCTGTGTGCACTGCCATGCTCTGCCTGCCTGCTTTTGCTATCCTGAGCTTGGCTTAGTGTCATTTACCTAACCCTGAAGTTCTCTTTCTAGCAACAATGCTTTCTGTCCTACCCTCTGCATGCATGAATTGGGCATTAGAAACACCATCAAGAGTTACTGAAAAGGGCTCTCCCAGCATTCAGCACAAAGATGCTATGAGAATTCCTGTGCAACATCATTGAACACCCCATGCTCAATAGTGTGCAGGTTTGAGCACGAAAATGGCAGGTGTCTTAGACATTGCAGCCTTCCCAGCACATTTTCCCCTGGATTTAAGCTTACAATTACATTTTTGACAGCAGTAGTTTTTACATTTATTACATTACGCTTTGGATAAATTGCTTGGATATTTAGTAGTTTTTATTATTATTATCCTTCTGAATGTCTTAAACTTTTTGTAGTTACATGAGTACATTGCCTTCAGTGAGTCCAATTATAGTTTAGAACTTAAGGAAGTTGTATTTCATGGAATTGTCCGCAAATTTTGCTTGGGGACATTTCACAGTCTAATAGAGATTTTTATTCCTCTATGAAATCTAATGATAACTTCTCTCTAATGCAGTAAAAATTTTCATAAACAAGTAAAAGAAGCGGTGTCTTTTCTGTTCTGTTCTTATATAAAGACAGTTTTAAATACAAAGAATTAAATGGGGAATAGGAAACTACATATTTCATTTCCACGAGATGGGCACCGAAACCAATAAACACCACATTCCAGAGATCAAAGCTAACTGTTCCATGTATTCTTATCTCATATCTTAGACGTGGCTTCCTTGTATCAGGGCCTTTGTTGGCAAGCCTCTCGCTAGTTTAATATGGACACAGGAGAGAAAGAGTCTAGAACTTCAACCTCCATGCAGTGTCTATTACCTCTGGACTCGGAGGTGAAAGAAACAGATACCAACAGAGGAAATGCAATTTGCTAATGTGAGTGCGTATTCCCTAACATACTATATTTATGACTCAATTAAAAATAATCAGTCTCCTGTTTTGCTCCAGGTGCTAAACTGTGAGCTCTAGAGTGCACAAGGACACAGTCTCTACCTTCCAGGAGCTCCCAAGCTAGTAGGGAAGAGAAGATGTTCACAGATGACCCTAATAATAAGGAAGAAGGAATGGCTGCAACAGAAACAGTACCTAGAGAAGTTCAAAAGAATAAAGTATCTTCCACCTTGAGGTTTGGGAGAGCATACAAGTAGAAGACGGCTTTCAACTTGAGCCTTGAACAATGGGTCTGATTTCCCATGGTAGACTTGAGAATTGTGGCTTCCATAGGTGGAGAGTGAAATAAAAATGGAGAGGGAGAAAACCAGGAAGTCTGTTCATGGCATAGAGATTACTAAAAAATCAGAAACAGGGACAGAAGAGCAGTGGGAACTGCGACAGCGGAGGAGGAAAATTTAGCGCTGCCTACGGGTGTGACAGGTGGGAGGTACTTGGTCTTCAGTCCCAGCTCGACTGTAGACAACCAAGGAAATCAGAACCGTTTTCAAAAGCTGCAGAACTAAGGAAGATAGGTTTGTTCAGCAAACAATAAAGTGGGCTATTTAAGAACGTAATCCCCCAGAACAGGAAGAGCTGACTGTGCTGGGCGCCTCGCCTTTCTGCTGTATTAGTTCAAGTTGGCTGATTTAAGAAGCTGTGCCTCATTAGAAGGAAAAATGTAAACAAGATCAAACAAAATTTGCATAAAATGTTTTATTCAGCTGGGTTCTCCCTGAAATTCAAATTGGCTGGATAAAAACAAAAACGGTGGAAGACTGTTAACAAAGTCAAATTTTTGTAAGATGCCTGTACATGCAGGCTGTAATTTTGCAGTAAGGCTGTCAGCTAGAATAAAGAGCCCTTGGCTTATATTCTTTCAAAGCCATCCCATCATCTAGAATAGAGATAATCTGTGACCAATAAGACGTCTAAAAGAATTATCCCAAGAAATCAAGAGATTTCCATGTATTATCATTTAGAAGTAGATTTGTGATTAATGTGAAAGCAAAACAAATGTTTTGTAAAAAAAGGAGAGAGATGGGTAGTTTTTATCTATCAAGACTGCATCCAACACCATCGTCCGATTTTATAACTCTGCAAACACAGCTCCCATAGAGACGATCGAGGCCATTAGACGTGCAGTTTCAAATGTCCACCGAGCGCTGCGTGCCACCATTGTTTTACGTTCATCACTCACTGACGAGTTCTTTTCTGTGCCCTTTTAATTTAGAGAAGGATTCAAACAACATCACGATTCTAGAATTATTACTATGTCATGTCAGTTAAGAGGATTTTAGTGGAAGACATTTCCTATGGGGACATCGGTACAAAACAAGGTCATCACATAGAGCCCTAGTCCAATGAGACCCGGATGTCCAATGAAACCCGGATGTCCAATGAGACCCGGATGTCCAATGAGACCCGGATGTCCAATGAGACCCGGATGACATCCAAAGGAGAAAGGCAGAAGGAAAAACACCGAAGGGGAGACGGGGTGTCATGGCACAACTAGGCTCTGCAGAGAGGCATTTTCCTCATCGTTCTGCGCTACGTGGCTTAACACCGCATGGCACCGTCCACTTTTCCCAGGAAATCTAACCAAAATGGCTGCTTAGAAAAAGTAAGAAGGCCAATGCACATTTAAAAAGATTACCTAAATTATCTTTCTAATGGTTTCATAAATGCTTGACTATAAACAGAAAAAAATGTAAGGGAAAAGATGAAGTAGATGCTTACCATACATCACTAAATCTGTTCTTTCTAAAATACAATACATACAATCAAGTCAGTTGCCAATGTTAGAGGTGATTATTGGACACATTACTTTTAAGACATTGTTTGGAACATTGTTTGGAAGTCTGGTGAGAAATTGAGCGAGACACAGTCCACATCCTTTAGAAGCTCACCAACTTGAGGTTGGGGGAAGGAGTGAGGACAGGTAAACTTGAAAAATTAAAATACAATATGGCAAGTGCAATAGAGAAAGAGTGGGAATTAAGAACTGACAAGGCTAGATGTCAGGAAACCTAGTTCCACTGCTTTTTTTTTCTACCCTTTACATCAAAATCTTTAAATTCTTCTCTCATCCATCACACCCCAAGGTAGAGCCAAATGTTGTTATGGGTACACTGAAGAACCTCAACCAACATGGAAGCAAATCTTGTCATTTAAAAGAAGGAAGTGACCCTTCTGAACATCAGAGAATCTCCCTTCTGAAGGTGGGATGCAAGAATATGATTATTTTGCTAGCATCATTTCAGCTTTTCATAGGGTGAGCAAGCAGCTCCTATCCTTCCAAAGTGTCTTCTCCAAGAAACAGGTCTTTACAGAATCTGCATCCTGTTCTTCATGAGCTCATGGGCTGGTTACTCACCTGCCAGAGCCGCAGTTCTCCATCTGTAAAAGGATCACAGCAATAATCTCTATCTCACATAGCTGCTGCCAGAAATAAGTAAAATAGTGAAGCTAGAAAACAAGTAAAGTGCCTGGTACCTTTAATAAGTGCTCCATAAATATTCGCTTTAGTTAATTAACAGTTCCTGGGGATTGTAGGGATGCGATATGTATGGCTTTCCAAAGGCTTATTTTACAGTTATGCAACAGGCAGGATTTGGATTCCATTGGATTTTGAGCATGTATTTTGTGTCGTGAAAAGTGCCTCAAATACTACGTTGCCAAAATTTAGTTTTAAATCATACTAAAATTTCAGCCAATTGCTATATTGTACCATAGTCTTTTAAATTAATACATGATTTCTTCTTTAAACAGTTACTGTAAAGCTTAATGATGAAAAGATAGACCAGAGACCACAGCTGCAGGAGGGAACAGGAACGATGCTGGTGTTGGTGGTACAGTGTCCAGGAGGAAGGGGAGGAGATGCATTTGAGCAGAAGGTTTCAAAATGTGCAGAGTAAACTGAAATGCAGATTTGCTGACTTCATGATTTTGGAAAAGGTCAGGTGAGCACTTTGGAAAGGGAGTTGCATGCTGATGAAGTCTTCCAGCTGAACAAGAATCTCCAAGTGAAAAAGTATAACTTACACAAATATTATGAAGAAAAGCTAACGCCTCCAAGATAGTGACATGGCCTTGCCTATCTGCCGCCCTGCACTGCAGAACTGAGGAGAGGGTGCAAGAGAACTGGGTCATCCCGGGTTCCACAGTGGGAACACAGCAATTCCTCTCCAAAAGTTTGTTCTCATAGAATGTGCACTTCACCTAACTTACCATTTCCAAGACACTCTCAGGCAGCCTTTCATCTCTACTGCTTTGCTTTTGCACTAATCCTGGGAATGCCCTCTCCACCTGCCCATTCTACCTATTCCACTATCTTCAGCCATTAAGACTTATGCAAATGTCATCTTCTCCATGGAGCCTCTAAAGTGGCTTCCACTGTGACTCATTTTTCCTGGCCCTCTATTTTTATGACATTTGGTTTTTATCGCAATTACAGGTAACACTTGACTAAACACTAGGAAGAAATGTGGCCTGTGTTTACCCCTTCTAGCTGTGAGCTCCTTAAGCTTAAGGACTATGCCTTACACATCTTTGTATACACAGTGCAGCCTCCAGTAGAGGCATTCAAAGTTCTCTCTTACGTGAGCGAATAAATGAAGGATGCGTGGCTTAAAGTCATGTCCACTATTTGTGACTGCACAGCAGGAGTGATAGCAGATGACACTGTGCTGGCCATTGGCCATCTTTTTTGGAAAACTACCTTCATTCACTGTCAGTAACACTGCAGAGGCCGCAAGAAATTATTGAGCCATAACCCAACTGCTGGGCTTCCAGATGACCTACATTTTAAACTTAAGAACAGTGAACCAGTTCACAAACTGGATTGGCAAAACTGTTTTAATAACACGCCCCTAAAGGCCTCCTTGGGAGAAAGTTTGCTGGGTGCACTCAGGATCATCGGACTTGTGGCTGCACTTGGAGATCCTTCTAGCAAAGGGAGCATTTGGGCGGAAAACAAGAATGCACGTGATCATGTCCTCCCTGCTCTTCCTGTCACTTTGTGCATGAGGTCTTCCTGGAGACTCTGGCTAGCACTGCACACAGCCTGCCCCACTTCCACTGCCCTTCCTCCTCCTCCTCCTCCTCCTCCTCCTCTTCCTCCTGCTCCTCTTAAAGTGCTCAACACTTTCTAACATGTCATACAATATCCCATTGTATTTATCGTTTATTGTCTGTCTTCCTTGCCAGAATGTAAGCTCCACCAAAAGTCTTTGTTTTGTTCACTGACATCCTGATGTATGTGGAAAATCTGTGACAGTGGCCTGTATACAGTAGGCCCTCCATACATATTTGTTGAAGAAATAGATAAATCAGTGCTTAAAGGAGTGCTCTCTTAAGAAGTAAATCTCTGCTGGTATGATCAGTAAAAGGCCATAAGTGGAACTGCTGAAGATCTAACATAGGAAGATTAAAGAGATCGAACATTCCAAGAAAAGAAAAGCGTGCACTGGAGTTTACACGTAGAGTCTCAGTTAGGCAAGGAATGCGGAGGAAAAACCAACTCATGTAAATGCTCAGCTATGCAAATAATCTACCGTATGCTGGTCGTGCACACAGGGGCAGGGGGCTCGAAAACATCGCTGTTCCCACCCAGTCCCTTTTCAGTGGCTTAGAGGAGGTTTCGCAGGCACAGCACGATTGTCAGCTTGGGCTTGACTCTCCAGTGTGGGGCTGTCCCCAACACTGTGGGACGATCAGCAGCTCCTGGCTCTGCTCACCAGACACCAGCGTCACCTGCCCGCCAACACACAAGCTGTGGCAACCAAATATAACTCCAGAAATGGCCGAATGTCACCCGTTGCCAAACAGGGGAGGCGAAATCTCCCCCTGCTGAAAAGCACTTGGCAGTTTGGCGTCTGTCTGGGATGAGATTCTTGCAGTCCCGCCTTCCTCGGCCTCCCTTCCTCTGCTTTTCTTCCTCCTCATTCCGCATCTGTATTTGCAACCCCTCTGCCCCCAACCCCAAGCTGCTGGCTCCATCCTAGAGTCGTTTCCAGGTCACGGTGGCCACCGTTCCTGATGTCGCCCTGAGAGGCTGGTGCGTGATCTTAACTGGCCATTTCGGGAGTGTCGGTCGGTCAGATGTCTCATGACAAAACACCACCAAAAGCAAAGGGCAAGAAAGGAAGACGAGGTCATCTTTTGAACATCAACCACCTTTCATAATATAATTTCTGAGCACGATTAGACACAGCTTCTGCCTTGATAACGTCCACCCTGGGGGACAGAAAGAAAGAAGAGGAGAGAGGAATGGGAAATCTGTCTACACACCATCTCTTGCACCGTGTTGATCTCAGCCTGCAACTGTACAGCCCTTTCAATGAGAGACTAAAGTCAGAACGACTTTCATTCCTGACAGTTCTGAGAAGCGGACTAAAATCTATACCCACTGCTAGTGACAGGGGATTGGAATGCTGTGTTTTATTTGTTCTGATGTTTTTTCCAATCCATTCTTAAATGTCAAAAACTCTTGTCAGGGTCTAGCAGAAGCAAGAGGATAGAGAGCGGTGTTAAGAAATGGTGCAGGCTTCAATCTTGATCCTTGCCTAAAAGAATTTAAAAAAAAAAAAAAAAAAGACTGCTTCAGCCTTTAAATAGTTTTGCAAGTCACATTTCATGACAACACTGTCTAGAAAAATGCACCGAGTGCCCAAGGCAGCAGCACAAAATCAAAACACCCACTATAAATACCACCGTGAATCAGATCCCACCAGGGAGAAATAAACTCCCTGAGAGCAAGTTTGAGATTTTCCAGGAAGCACTGATTCTTGCAGGCCATTATAGGATCATTTGATGTGCAAAAATTTAGGAGATCTCCGAACACACAGCTAAATAGACACACACCCACACTGCCACTAAATCGGGAGCTCATTCGCCTAAATTCACAGCAGGAATGCAAAGAAAGCAGAGACAGGAGGTTGATCTAAATTGGATACTGTTTCCCTCGTGCCTTTAAAAATCTTATACCTTCCTGAGATTGTTTTTCTCCCCTTACTACCAGTTTTTCAGACCTCTACACTATTTCCTTGCATATTTTCAGCTTTGAATGTGCTATAGGTGAAAAGCTATGAAAAGCTACCAGTCTCCCCTAGGGCAGACCCTGCACGACCTGATGCAGCTACTTTATTTTTTTTTTTTTTTATTTTTTTGAGACAGAGTCTCACTCTGTTGCCCAGGCTAGAGTGAGTGCTGTGGCGTCAGCCTAGCTCACAGCAACCTCAAACTCCTGGGCTCAAGCGATCCTCCTGCCTCAGCCTCCCGAGTAGCTGGGACTACAGGCATGCACCACCATGCCCAGCTAATTTTTCCTATTTTTAGTTGTTTGGCTAATTTCTTTGTATTTTTAGTAGAGACGGGGTCTTGCTCTTGCTCGGGCTGGTCTCGAACTCCTGAGCTCAAGCAATCCTGCCGCTTCGGCCTCCAGAGTGCTAGGATTACAGGCGTGAGCCACCACAACTGGCCAGATGCAGCTGCTTTCAATTGCATCAGCCCCGAGAATGTTTCACTTATCTGCACCACACCTTCTGGTGTTAGATTAAGGTGGCCCAGAAGAAGGTAAAGGGAAAAAAAGATGGGAAACAGAAATGAAAAGTATTTTGGCATCAGCATTTTCACAGCATTTACTGAGTAATATGGAATCAAAAAGGAACATGTTTATTTATGGGGAAAATTAGTCAAACAAACTAGAAACAGTAGCTTGCTTTCTAAATAAATAAATGCATACTAAACATACACATACTAAAATTATTTTCCTAAAAGCTGATGAGCTGTCAAGTTGAATAAGTTTTGAATAAGGTGATCACACATTTTCTTACAGGAAGGTGAATTTGGAGTTAGATTTAAAAGGAAATTAGAATTGTATATTTCAAAATAGCTAGAAGAGAAGAAATGCAATGTTCCCAACACAAAAAGATAAATGTTTGAGATGATAGATATTTCAGTTACCCTGACTTGATCATGATACATTATATAATTGATCAAAATATCACGTGTACTCCCGAAATATGTACAACTGTGATGTAGCAATAAAAAATACAATACATGAAATAAATAAATATTTGTTTTTAAAAAAAAGGAAACTAGAAATACAGCCGCTGATGAGGAGAAACGGGAGAGAATAGTATTTAAACAATTATCTTTATATCTAGAAATATAAGTCCCAATGTTCATAATAAGCATTTAAAGCTACTAATCTTTATTTAAATAAAATGTATCTGATCAATTATATTAAAACTAGGTTCTCGTTCCCATTCTGCCAGTAACCATTTCTGTGACCTTAGTAAAAACTTTACTGAATCTCTGTTTCCTGGCTTTTAAGTCAGACAATTAGATTACCTTTTATCTTATAAAGTCTACTGAAATTCATGAACAAAATTTTTGTAGCCTCTGGGACTCTTGTAGTCTTCCTGAAGACTTATCTGGAATACGTGCAAAGATAATATTTATTTTCCATTATTCTTTATGTTGAAAACGCCCAAATTGCTTAAATTATAATTGCTCCAAAATGTCTTGAAGAAAAAAGGAAAGATAAGCATATTCATGAAATGCGTTCTAGGTATTTGTGGAGCACGGATTTATTATTTATTAATAAAGAACTTAAAATAAATGGCCTGTAATAAAGGCCCTTCCCACTCGTTTGTTGAAATGTTTAATTTTCTACCTTTTTAACTAGGCTGACAGTATATTATCCAAGAGAAAGAAAATTGCAAGCAATCTAATGTGCTAACAGGAATGATAGTACATTAATATGTGTAGTGATGACCCACAATTGCCTGAAAATAAGAGCACTGAGCGTTGGGACAAAGCTAGGCAGCTTGGAAAGGGGATTGCCGTGAATGGGGTCTCTTGGCCCCAAAGTGAACAAGTGCCACCCAATAGCACTGGCGAACTCTGCTGTATCTCGTGGACCTCAGCGTACCTGCGAGGAGACCGACTGAGCTGTGTCAGACCAGAGCCTTCCTCCTGGAGGAGGAGACAAAGTCCAAGGTGACTGACCAACCTCCTTTTACCAAGTCAAGTTCTATAAAAACTCTAATTATCAAATGCTGGATTTCTTCCAGAAATGCAGCAAAGTGACGACTTAGTGGCTGAGCCGACTAGTCCTGTTAGGTGGTCAATCATTGATCTTTATTTCTTTTTTCTTTTAATATTTTTAAGTGGCAACTTGAGTGTACGAGAATGAATGTGTCAGCTCCATTAGTATGACGGTCCCTTCACTGTCTTGGCTCCTTCACGAACTAAATGAAAGCCCAGTGAAGAAAGGGAGGCTTCCCGCTGTTTGTCCCTCTCCACCCCTCGCCTCCCCCATAATCTAGAATTCCATAAAATACAGGTTCTCCTTCGTTCCAGATTTAAGGTGGTTGACAATAAAATGGGAATGTGGGAGATTTACCTAACCCTGAATCAGCAAACCAAAACTTAGAATTTGTTGCATTCCTCGTACAAAGGTCAGCACTCTTGAGTAGGTACACAAGCCAACACAAAAACAAGAAGTCCATTTTGTTCCAGAAGAGAGCATCCATCATCACGTGAGCTAATTCCCACAGTCAATCTCCATGTATCTGTGTGTGTGTACCTATGAGAACCCAGATTAATACATATACTCTTTCTCCCTGATCTTTTAAGTGTGAGAGATGGCTGGCCCAGGTTAAGAATGCAGCCTCCTGTAGCCACTAGCTCATGCCTCCCAGCACACCACACTTTAGCCAATGGGTCATTGCCTGGATGTACTGACAATGTCATTCACACACACAAAACACCTCCATGCATAATGATACACATACGAAAAATAACTCTCCTTCTTCTTCTCCCATTCAAAAAGGAGAATTGAAACATAATGGTTATATATAAGGAAATCTCAATTTCTTCGTTTTTAAAAAATACATTAAAACATTCACAAAAATGTAACACTTTACTTTTTGTAACAGATTATTCGTGATGTACCCTTCCAACAGAATAGGACAATCTATTGTGTCCTATCTAACCCAAAGACAAAAATAGAATAAATATACTTCAGCAAAGATAACTACAACAATGAATGCTGGTTGTCAGGAAGATATAGGTTCATATAAGGAAGTTTTCTCTGATTATTTTACTCTGAGGTGTAAAATCTCCTCAACCTAAATCTGTGTCATGTTTAGCTTAATCAGGGCTATATTCTTCACTACACAAAGTAAGATGAAAAAGCTCAAGAAATACTTTAAAGCTGGAATTTAAATTGTGGATAAAATGGCTAACATTGAAGTGATATTCAGGTTGTTCCTTTACATGGCTTGCAAGACCCTGCAGAACCTGACCTCCACCTCCTTCCTGTCCAATCCCATTTCCCACCAGCCCCCACCTCCCCCGACCAACAGCCTCCTACGAACACTCTATGTACTCCAGCTATTCTAAGCTGCTTTGCTGGAACCAGCTACGCATAGGGTAACACCCTTCAAATCCTGCTCTACCCAAGGCAGGTTTCTAAACTGTGTCCCATCCTCGTTCCTAAATTGGAAATAGTCACACCCAATGCACAGGGTCATTGTAAATACGAAATGAAATTAGCACTGTCCATGCGAAATACTCAGTACATATCTCTCATTTATTCAATGCACAAAAATACTGGTGGTTGTTAACAGTATCAGTTCTTCTGCTGGTAACATTCATTTCACTCCTCACCCCCTTCACATGCTTAGTTCCAACAGATCTTTCACTTATCAGCTTAAACAGGAAAGAGCAAAGAGAGAATCAGCAAAGAGGGAATAATGAACTCCCCCACGCTGACAGAGAGCATCTTTAAAATACCCCCAGCTGACTTCACAATTAACGAGGAAGGACTGAATGCTTTTCCCCAAGAGGAGGAACAAGGCGATGATGGCCTCTCTCGCCAGTCACATTGAACATTGTACCTGAGGACCTTGTCAGTGCATTAAAGGAAAATAAAATAGAAGAGAGGAGGCTACAGATTGTGATGGATGGAATAAAACTAAAACCATCTTTATTTTCAGTCAACATGATTGCTTATGGAGAAATTCTCAAAGGATTTACCAAAAACAGTAGAACTAATAAGCAGTCTTAGGAAGAGTGAAAGAATCAAGGTCAAGTTTCTTCTGGACATTCTATTTCTCTATTTTTATATAGTATAGCTGTATTTCTAGTGTATTTCTATATTTTAGAAATGAGTAATTGGAAATTGACATTTTAAAATAGCATCAAAAAACTTGACGTTGTTAGCTACAAATCTAACAAAATATATGCAGATTCTATATGCTGAAAACTACAAACCTCTGATAGAAGAAATCGAAGAAGACCTGAATAGAGAACTACATCATGTTCTCGTTGTTGGAAAACTCAATAGAATTAAGATGCGAATTTCCCAAAACTGATCTGAATTCAATGTAATTTCATTCAAATACCAGCAGACATTTTTTTTTAAATCCAAAAGCTGATTTTAAATTCATATGCAAATGCATAGGAAGTAGAAAGGCAAAATACTTCTGAAAGAAAACAAATTTAGAACACTCAACACTACCTGATTTCAAGACTTATTATAAGACAATGTAATATTGGTGAAAGGATGGACATATAGATTAATAGGATAGAATACTAGAAATAGAATAAGATGCATATAGCAGTTTCTTGTAAAATGAAACATATATTTACCATCAGACTCAGCAATTCCACTACTAGGTATTTATCCAAATGAAAATGTATGTTCATACCCCAACCTATAAGCAAATATATATATAATGAGCTTACCTATACTTATCAAAAACTGGAAACAGGCCGGGTGCGGTGGCTCACACCTGTAATCCTAGCACTCTGGGAGGCCGAGGCGGGTGGATCGCTTGAGGTCAGGAGTTCGAGACCAGCCTGAGCAAGAGCGAGACCCCGTCTCTACTAAAAATAGAAAGAAATTATCTGGCCAACTAAAATAAATACAGAAAAAATTAGCCGGGCATGGTGGCGCATGCCTGTAGTCCCAGCTACTCAGGAGGCTGAGGCAGGAGGATCGCTTGAGCCCAAGAGTTTGAGGTTGTTGTGAGCTAGGCTGATGCCACGGCACTCACTCTAGCCTGGGCAACAAAGTGAGACTCTGTCTCAAAAAAAAAAAAAACTGGAAACAACTCAAATGCCTTTCAACTGGTAAACAGATAAACAAACTGTGGTACATCTGTGCAATGGAATTGTACTCAGAAATAAAAAGAACTTTAGCTGGGTGTAGTGCATGCATTTGTAGTCCCAGCTACTCGGGAGGCTGAAGCAGGAGGATCACTTGAGCCCAGGAGTTCGAGGCTGCAGTGAGCTATGATGATGATGCTGTACTCCAGCCTGGGCAGAAAAGCAAGACCCTGTCTCCAAAAAATAAACAAGAAATACAAAAAACTGCTCATACTCACAACAACCTGGATGAATCTCAGATGTGTTACAAACTCAAAAATCTATATACTTGTACAATCCCATTTGTATGACACTCCAGAAGAGATCATTATTTGCCAAGGGCTGAGAATGGAGTTAGGGGTTAATTATTACACCCAAGGTCACATTTTGTGGTGGTAGAATCTTTGTATATATTAATTGCAGTGATGGTGGTTACATTCAGAATTCATATAACTCTATACTAAAAAGAATGAATTTTACCATATTTAAATTATAATATACCTCAATAGACTTGACCCCCAAAATCAATAGCTACCACTTACTGAGATTTACTAAGAATTTTCCAATCATTATATATATAATATGTATAATTTTTTTCTAGTAGCCATATTTTAAAAAGTTCCAAAAAGAAGTAGGTAAAATTAATTTGAGTAATATATTTTATTTAACCCAAAATATCAAAAACTTTACCATTTCAACATGCAACCAATACAAAAGTTATTATTATTAAGGTTATTAACTATGGAATGTCCAATTTCCTTAAGTACTAAGTTTGACAGCTGATATCGCTGACATTTCACTTTGACACTTCTTGCTTTTTTTTATTTTTATTATTCTGAAGGTACATCCTCATTCTTTCAAATTCATGTTTTGGCTTGTGATTATCTTTCATATTTTTAGAGCAATTTTTGTGAAACCAGAGATAAGGAAAAAATTCAAGTTGTTTTTGAATATGAGTTCCCCTGTGGAACCAAAGCAGTGCAGACAGCTTGAAAAATCAATGAAGCATTTGGGAAGGATGTGGCTAATGAACACACAGTACATCGATGGTTTGAGAAGTTCCATTTTGGTAATTTCAATCTTGAAAATGAGCCACATGGGTGACCTGAGACCAAAGTGGATAATGATGAGCTGAAAGCTGTAGTGGAAGCGAATTCATCTCAACCTACACATGAATTAGCAGCAAGGTTTGACATTACTATTCCAACAATGTTGGACCATTTAAAACAAATGGGCAAGGCCGGGCACGGTGACTCATGCCTGTAATCCTAGCACTCTGGGAGGCCGAGGCGGGCAGATTGTTTGAGCTCAGGAGTTCGAGACCAGCCTGAGCAAGAGCGAGACCCCGTCTCTACTAAAATAGAAAGAAATTATCTGGCCAACTAAAATATACAGAAAAAATTAGCCAGGCACGGTAGCACATGCCTATACCCCCAGCTATTCGGGAGGCTGAGGCAGGAGGATTGCTTGAGCCCAGGAGTTTGAGGTTGCTGTGAGCTAGGCTGATGCCACGGCACTCACTCTAGCCCGGGCAACAGAGTGAGACTCTGTCTCAAAAAAAAAAACAAAAAACAAATGGGCAAGGTAAAGAAGCTGGATAGATGGGTTCCACCTGAATTAAATGAGCATCAGAAGAGAAATTATCTTGAAGCTTGCCTTTCTCTGCTGCAATAGGTTTCTAGAGCATATTAGAACTATAGACAAAGGTATAGCATATGTTTAAGAAAATTTTTATGAAATGAGTGGTTAAAAGGTTGGAGAGATTATGAGGAAACAGGAATTCTCATACTTTATTGGTGGGTGCCTGAAACTGTACAATTCCTCTGAAGGAGAATTTCTCAAGATCTACCAAAACTACATTTTGCATATTTATCTTTTGATGCAGAAGTTCCTCTGAGAATCTATCTGATGGGTACAATTGCCTCACACTCAAAGTGACTTATGCACAAGATCATTCACTACAGCATTGTATGTAATTGCAAAAATCTATAAATAATCAAAATGCTCCCCCTGCAACTTACTGGTTAGATGAAGATTTATAAAGCAGAACACAAAACAGCTGAAAAAAACAAAAAGAGAGAACAAGAGATAAAACTACGTGTTCACATGGAAAGATCTCTAAAATATGTTGTCAGTGCAAAAAGGCAATGCCGAGAACATAAGTATAGTATTTCCCCTTTAGGGTAAAAGTAGTGAAAATAGGAATATGCATTAGCATGTGCTTGTATTTCCATTAAAAAATTTTAGAAGGATACATAAAAACGAAAAAAAGTAGTTACCTGAAGGGTTGGAGGCAGAAATAGAAATTTGATTTTTCAATCAAGTTACTGTATTACCTATTTTTTTTATTTTGAAATTTAAAAATTGGCTGCTAGTTTATAAATCCAAAGTCAATTCTTTCCTTACTAACTTTATTATTTTATTTCATTTTGAGTTTTCTGGACTTGCTTTCATAACACTTCCCTTGGACTACTTAAGAGTAAGATAAAAGTGTAAGGATCATGATTTTAAAACTGATATTTATAGTCACACTTGTTAGATTCCACCTACATCATTGCCTACGAGGGTTATGTCTATCTATAAACAGTTCCATGATTTAGAAAATACAAAAATATTCCTGATTTATGGAGTTTCTGTAGTAACTATTTAAATACAGAACACGTTAAAAACACTTTTAAAGAAGTACTTTATATATAGATTTCCTTGTAGGCAGAAATATTTCAATAATAGACTCGAAGATGCACCATGTATGGAATGCGTAAGTTGACTATAGATGCTGAAAGCAGAGCTTCTAAGAAAGCTGATGTAAGATGTGTAAATTGAATAGAAAGAAAAATTTTTATATATATTTTTCAGAAGTATGACCATAGCTATGTTGCTAGTTATAGATAATATCAATCTTAGTTCATAGACAGGGTTGTATAATAAAGCAATATTACTGCTATATTGTTTACTATTTAACTTAATTGCTGATATTTAGCCTTTATTCAACCAAGGAATAGGTAAATTTAATGCCACTCATTCTTTCCCCTCACTATCCTCATTGCCGTAGACCCAAGGCACATGTCAAGGGTTTCAAATTCTGTGCAATGTCCAGGCTTAAGGAGAGGGCAGGGATGGAGACTGCCTGACCCTAGTCACTGGTCACCCGTAGATTCCAGCTAAGGTGTTCGTCACCCAGGCCATCAGCATCCCATCAGATCTGGCTGTTTCCTGATGCTCCATATGGCCCTTAAAGGAGAGCAGCAATCTTTTCCAAATATGGGAACTCTGTCCAGTAGGAACTCTAAGGTCTCACCACCTCCTAGACATAGCCATTCAGCCGGGTCCTGGTCTCTACTGCTTTGAAACCATAGATAACTCTCTCTTCCTCCAGCCTGGGTGAATCTCCTTTCAGTTTCTCACTATTTCCAGGTGATTCTGTTGACTCATCAAGTCCAAGGTCAGAGACCAAGTCAGTATAAAAGCTACACTGGGGCTAATTCTCCAGCAAGTGCACTCTTTATTATCCATTATATGCAGAGTGAAATCTACAACCGTCCTGAGAAACCCATCATGGCACTTGATAAATCATTTACTGCAGTAGAGTTTTGTGCAATCATACGAGCAATTTCACACAGCCGTGAGTGTTTAGGATGCCCACCTCTGACCGAGCTCTGAATATGGACCAGTTGCACTGCCAGAAACTTAACATGGATCATTAAATCTTCCATATCGTAGATGAGGAAGCTGAGATTCAAAGGACTTGGTTAATTTCACAATGCCTACTCATGGCAGAGCCAGAATTCGAACGCTGGTCTCATTGAGTGAGAAGCTAAAGTCAAACCATTAAGGTGTTCTGCTCCATTACACAGCCAGAGATGAGTCCTGTTTTATAAGCCTTCAGCATATGAACATCGACACTAACTGCAAAGGTAATTATGTGATGCTATAAATTCATTTGTTAAGTACCATTTGTTGCTCAGTTTAGAAATGATGCATTAATTATGTCACACAAGTGAATGCACTTCAGTGTGCTTATAGCTGTATTAACATATCCTGAAGGGCTGCTTCAGCAATTTACGATTTAGCTCCTATACCACAATATACATCATCTATAAAAATACTTCCCAATTACCAGCACAATATTTCAGAAACTAAGTCAATGTTTTAAAATGTATTTTATGATATAATTACAGCAGAAGAAATGAATACATGCATAACTGTATTTACCCTCTCTAGTCAATTTGGAAGTAATGAGAGATATACATATGTATCTTTCTATGTCACTCCCTTCCTTCCATATTTGTGGTTTCCAAATACAACTTTCCACAGACCAATTTAAATACATTGTACAATGTAAGCTCCTTCCTTGTATTACATTATGGGCGTCTAGTCCATCAAGGTTGAATATAATGCAGGGTTTCATAGTGTCTCAAGTTTATTAAAACAGGACTTAATTTTTATATAATACAGTCTTCTCTGAAAACCAGACTGTTTTCACATAGCTGTGCATGCATGGTTTTATGAGCCAGGCCCAGGAGCTAAGAACCACACAGTGTGGATTAGATTTATTAGGGCCATTATGTCTGACTTGAGCTATGCAGAATCAACAAACACTTGCACAACTAAGAATCAATCCACCTTGCATCGAAGACTTGCACATGGTCTTGCACATAGTAGGAACTCAATAAATGCTTTTTTTTTTTAATTGGCCCAGAAATAGTTTTGCAAGTGCTTAGATGGTCTTATGGTTTTGTTTATTTTTTTAAACTAAAATCTGTGCTTCTCAAAGTTTAATGTCATACGATATGCATCTGTTAAAAAGCAGATTCTGTTTCAGTAGGTCTGGGATGAGACCTGAGATTCTGCATTTCCTACAAGCTCCTAAGTTATGCCCATGCTACTTGTCTGTAACACACATGATGAGTAGCAAGACTATAAATTTTATTTCAAAATACATTAGTATTTATATCATTGTGCTCCGGTAGCATCCTGTACCTCCCCTAACTTTAGCCCCCTGTTTATAATCTTGTATTGATATGTCTATATACCTCTCTAAACTATAATCTCCCTGGGGACAGGGACCAAATTTATCTGGTTTTCTGTTGTATTGTCAGTGCCTAACACATAATTAATACTCAATAAATACTTACTGAATGTGAATCAAGCAAAAGAATGCATACACAAAAGATACACTTTCAGACACCCTTGAACACATGTAAACATTTCCCTAGCTACCTTTTCACAAAAATGTCACCAGGACATTGGGGATTTTTCAAAGTCCGAGCAAAATTCATCATTATAATCATGGCTCACATTTATCAAATTCACTCATTGGATCCCGCCAGCGGCCCTAGGAGGTAAGATTATGATAATCCCCACTCTAAAGGTAACAATGGAGGCACAGAAATGGTAAGTAATTTACCCAAGTTTACGCAGCTGGAAAATGTCCTTGCTGGGGTATGAACATAGCAGTTGGGCTTCACAGTCCATGCACCTAATTGCTATACCATGAGGATGAAAAAACTGAATTACTCTGTGACTTAGTAAAGATCTTTCTCCTTCATGGGCTTTACATCTGCAGAATAGGGATTCGACTCCCTTCTGAAGAATACTCTGCAGAATCCTATGTCTAGTCCACACTTGAGCATTCTCAGATTCAACGCTCTTCTCCAGCAACCCCACGGGTTTATGTCATGAAGTGATAATGTGTGATTTTGCTGGGATACAAATGTGAACGGCACAAGCTGCGTAAGGCTGGTCTACCAGCATACGAAACTTGGCTGGTACAAGGAGGCGGGCACCAGTGAACGACCCAACACCTACGTGAGCACATGGCTTTATTTTCCTCTTATCTTTGTGCACGGAAAATTCCAGAGAAATGGTACTCTGGGGTGGTATTCTCAAATTTGGGATTTGCAAAAGTTTTAAGATGTATCCCTAGAAAAGTGTCAAGGACCTACTCCATGATCTTGGCTGGCATTTTCTGATATGGGCCTCTAAATTATAAATCCTTCCATAATTAAGAAAAAGCAGATATTGTGTATATGTAAACATATCAGCTTCTTTTACTGAAAGAGAGAGAATACATGGCATTGTTTATGAAGAGAACAAAATCATACAACTATTTTAAGAGACAAGTCACTATGGTAACAATTCCTCTGCTTCAATTTAGAGAGGCAATGCCTTCTGCGACTGGAATATTCTCCCAGCTTTTAGCAGCAAGTATTCTGTATCATTTTATGTAGGTCCTGTTTCTGTCCTCCACTAGATAAGTCTCCAGGTTACCTTACTTAATGAGAAATCTTATATCATTCTACAGAAAAACTCATATTGTGTGTTTACTTATTAAATGGAAATCTTACTTGTTAGAGCATCCTCAAAGACAAATAAAAATGATGATGAAATAGCTCACCCAAAATGTTAACAGAAGGTCATACATATCTTGAAACAATTGGATGGTTCTATAGTCAATAATTTCTATTGTCTGTAAATTTCACTTACTTCCAGAAATCTATTTCCTAGATAATAGAGGAAAGTTAACATATATAATTCTGTATTTTACACCATGATAACTTTTTACACACACTATTTTTTTACCTATCATTGGGACGTCTCCTTCCTGCTTTCCCAAACAGGGATGGATATAGTATACTAAAAGAGGTTTTCCTGATCAGTGGTAAATATTTTCCAGCTTTCCTGCAAACTGGAAAGACCACAAATTTTGTTTTACTTTAACAATATTTCCCAACTCCTTTTAGCCACTTGCTTGTTGCACTGAACCAGAGCACTTCAATTTCAGAACAACAGCAATAGCAATAATAATAACATCCCTCATTTAGCCCTTGCTGTGTGCCAGGCCCTATTGTAAGCATTTCACATGGACACTGAATTTACAAATTTAGCAAACTAAGGAAAGCCAGAGACAGTGTGCATTAAAAGAAATTATATTTATTTATTAAAAAAAAGAGATGACATTTAGCATTGATTATAATCGTTTTTCTTTTAATCCTCACAATCACCCTATGAGGTTGCTAAGGGACCTCAGATACTATATATTCATATTAATACATCAACTCCCACATCCTATAAATCCTCCCTGAATCCATTGTACAGATTAAGAAGCTCAGTAATTTTTCCTCAGGTAGCATAGTTTACAAAATAAAATAAGCAGTGCACAGAATGTAAATGTATTAATAAGATTTCAGGAACAATGGCTCATACTGAATAAGAACAGAAAATTGGCTGGTGAAATATGTAATAAATATTCAACACTCTAAATCATGAATGTGCAAGACACCAGTTCTTCCTATAATGATACATTAAAATATCATTTTGGGGGTTTTTGTTTTGGCAATATCCCTGGTATTCTGCATTTACACTTTATGTAAGCAATGATACTATGAAGACTATATTTATATATGAGGAGGCCTGGAACTTAAATATTTGCATACACATCAGATCAAGATACTATTGCCATTTGTGACTGCTCTTTCTCTTTTTGTAAGAAGGTGAATGAGTAAATGATAGTAATAAAAAAGCAAGCATGCTTAAGTTAAAGGTTTTGCTTGTGATTTTGATAGTTTGCTACAGTACTGGTGTATGAAAGGAAATCAAATTATTTAACCAACTATATTTCTATTCACACATAATTATTATTTCTAGTAAGCAGCCCCACAAACGGCTTCTACAATATTAAAGAGAATATAATGAAACAAACTTCTTTATCACTGCATTTGATAAACACCAGAAGTACATCGATGTGATAAACTTTCAGTTATAAATGATTAACTGTATACACATTAAAAAAAATCTGATAGAGTGTGTCATTTCATGGCAGGACTAGTATGGTACTTAGTTTTTCCCAATTCTGTTCTATGCTTCATTTTTTCAAATCAGCTCTTTAACCCTGCAGAGATGCAAACTGGTAAGAGAATAATTTGTCACCCTTTTAAGTAGATAAAAAAGGACAATCTCTGCCGATTATTCGGGGTATGTATCCTACCTCAGTCGTTGTTTGTGCCTGGTAAGACGAGAGCAAGGCCTGTTCAGATAAAAAGATGTTTGAAGTCTTTTGTACATAGGTAAATTGTTTTCTGCCATCAAATCCCAAAAGGCTTTGCAAAATTTCAGTTGGTCAGGTGAGCCAAGAACTTTCTAGAAGTTCCAATGAGCTTTCTGGCCCTATAGGAGTCCTTAGGTTAAGAGTTAGGCGTAAATACCCTAAGGAAATTGAAATGGGTAATTTCTTTATTTCACTAGGGTAAGTTCAGGCCCGTCATTATATTCGTTCTGATAACTCCTTTAGAGGCAGGTCAGAGGCAGCCCCATTAGTGATGCTGCCCAGACAAGGACAGGAGGCTCTGTGGCCTGCCCAGGACAGACTGCCCAGCAGCTGGCATCCGACACCTGACAAGGGGCCCATCTCTTGGTCCTGAACACACTGGCCACTGAAACTGCTTTTTAATTGGGCTTGTTTATTCCCCCCTTTTCTGCTCCTGAAATAGAAGTGGAAATGCGCTTTCAAAGATCAGCCTATCCGCATCTCCTTGCCTGGCTCGCCTGACCTTCAGGCGGTGCAGCTGCCCGAGGTGAGTTAAAAATGGACTGTCAGGCTGGCTTTCATTTCTGCGGCTCTGCCTCCGAAAGTCCTCCCACTGATGTGTTTATCTCACCCTCCTTACCCCTTCTGCTGTTGTTTTTCTTCCTAAGAGGTTTAAGCCCGGACAGCTGAAACCGCCTTCCAAGGGCCTAACCTGCAGATCCTTCTACGCACAATCCTGCAGGGCCCGGGGCCAACCCTGGAACCTCGATTCTGGAAACAAACCACCCTTTCGCCCCCAGGCCTGTCCCGGTTTTCATCCCCTGCCCCAGCCCCAGCTCAGTGGGAATACCCGCTGGGAACGGACCGGTCCTACCGGCGCACCAGGGCGGGGAAAGGGTGGCTTAGTGACTGGAGGAAAACAACGCGGTTTGCTTTCTGGCTGGCGGGTTGTGCCAGGTGCTGACTCTTTCCAGGGCTGCCCTGTCCCGCGTGCTCGTGTTGCAACTGCGCCCCGAGCTTCGCCGGGGTTACCCCCAGCAGGATGGAGGGCTCTTTGTCCTCTCCCAGGCCTCGGCGGGCCTCGTTCCTCCCCACGGGGAACTTCTGCCTCTGGCGATGACAACTGCGCCCCGGGACGGGGCGGGCAGGGGAAGCAGCTAAGACCCCGCTGATGGTTTTGCCGAGCTCCTTGCAAACTCCTCGGTGCCAGCTCCCCGCGCGCGGGGGCTCCGTGTAGTGAGAGGAGCGCCAGGCCCACCCGCCCCGCGGAGAGGCGCATCGGTCACAGATGTGACTCCACGACGGATGCCAGGGAGCCCGGGAGCGCACGGGGTGATTAAGGCCCTTCCGAAAATGCTGGCGAGTCTTCCCCGCCGAAAGGGAAAGAGCTCTGGCCGCGTGCAGGCGAGGAGGTTATAGGCACCCCGGGACGCGGAGCAGACGGGGTCGGGGGCCTGAACCGAGCGCACAAATGCTGCTCGTTGCACAGCGAAAGGGATTTAAGCCAAGTGTTCCGATGACACAGCAAAGCCTCAGGCCACGGTATTAGAAAAAGGGCAGGAAGCTTCCCGCTGCCCCGACGAGCGGTCCACACCGCCCGGGCGGCCCGAGCGCGCTGGGGGGCGGGTCGCACCCCAGAATCCAGGCTCGTGGCACGGGGGGAGGGGAGGGCGGTCGGAAATCGCGGTCGCGGTGATCCGTGGCCTGCCCCACCCGGGCTTGTCCTCACCTCCCAGCGGCCTGCCCCGGGCCCCGCGGAGGGCAGGGGTTGAAATGCGAGCGGACGCGGCCGGGGCGGGGCGGCGCGGGCGGCGCGGGGGGCGCGGGGGCGGGGTGCGCGCTGTCCCTATAAAGCGCCCGCCGCCCCGCGGGCGACGCTGCTCGGTGGAGCCGGCGCCGCTGGGAGGGGCGCGAGCGGGGCGCCGATCGCCCCCGGAAGGGGACTCCAGACGGGTGTGCCTGCCTCTGTTTACCCCACGGCGGTGCCAGCGAGCGAGTCCGCTCCTGCGAACCCCCGCAGGTGAGCGCCCCCGCGGCCTGGGAGGAAGGAGCGGGGCAGGGGAAGCGCCGCGGGGCAAGTGGCTTCCAAGTTCTGCAAACTTGCGAGTTAGTGTCGGGTCGCGGCGGTAGCAAACTTGGGCTGCAGAGGCGGGGCCCCCGGTTTGGAGAGGGCGGGCCGCGGCCGGTTCGCTCCGGCGGCGCCCGGCGTCTTGGGAGCCTCTGCACGTCTTGCCTGCTTTTGCAAACTGCGCTTCTCGCCTCCTGCCTCTCCAGCGCCCCAGAAAGGCCGTTCCGCCCCGCGAGGGACACGGAGCCGTTGACCATGGTTGCCACCGGCAGTCTGAGCGGCAAGAACCCGGCCGGCGCGGCCGAGCTGCTGGACCAGGGCTGCCGCCCCGGGAGCCTGCTGGGCGGTGAGTGCCCGCCCGCCCCTCTCCCTCGGAAGGTCGCTGCGACTCCCCGCTCTCCCTCGATGTAGGGAGTGGGCCCTAAAACCCGTCTGAAGATACCCCCTTTTCCAAATTTCTAGCATGTTCTGTTCACGACGGTGAGAAACACAAGTAACAAGTAAAATACCCGAGGGCCGCATCATTCTAGTCTACTGCCAGTGGGCTCTTTGGGATACAGTTCCTCCTCCTACGTGATTGTGAAGTGTACAGTTACGTGTGTTTCAACAAGTGTATTCGCCCCTGTGACCCACACCACCCCCCAAAATTCCCATGTCGCATTTGCCATCCATCCTCCTCTCTCCCCTGACCCCAGAGAAGCGCTGATCTCATTTTTGCCACTGTAAGTTAGTTTTGCCTTTTAGAACCTCATAAAAATGGACTCATGCAGTATGTACTCTTTGCTCTCTGGTTTCTTCCCCGCCTCCTAGTGTTCTCGAGATTCTTCCATGTTGTGACTTTTGCCAGTGTGTTCCTGTGTATTACTGAGCAGGATTCTATTTGTGGTTATTGCCATTATTCCATTTTTAATGGAAGAAGGAAACTTTTCAGGGGCAGTGGTGCTGGGCTGAATGTCATTTGGGATTGTAAACAGCAGTTTCTAAGTGAACACACTGCCCTGCCCCTGAGGAGCTGTGTGAGCGTAGACACGTTGGGCCTCCCTCACGTAGAAGGTGAAGTGGGTGATGACCTAATTTATCGGCCAGAATTCTAAAATTCTCTCTTCACCATGGATAAAACATGGGCACTTACAATTCAGCGTGCATTTGTTCCATTTAGTTGTAAATAAAATGCTCTAAGTGAATACGTGAAGGTAGAGTAAGCTCAGGGAGGGGAGGCTGGCAGGGCATCTGCCTGCACCCTGCTCCTCTGACCGTGACCGTGTGTGTGTGTGTGTGTGTGTGTGTGTGTGGTCTGGCATCCTGCCAAGTGGTAGGATTAATTTGGGAGGTAGGTAACCAAATGCAGAGCTATCTCTTTTCCTCTGAGCAAATCTAATTTTGTTTCCCTGGGACTATTTTGTTTTGCTTGGCTAAGAAAAACTACCCAGCCAGTTATAAATATCCTCATGGATCTCAAAGGGCTTCTCTTCGAGCCATTTTTAATCAAAGAGGTTAAAGCTCAAATTGGATCTACGGGCCATTCTAAAGAAAGACACAAATTTGATAGGTCTTCACTAGAGCTCATTGAGTTCATTATGGGCCCACTTACGAACAATAGCCAAAATTCTGTATTTTACAGTACACGTATTCCTACAGGTAGGAAGCACCAGTCCCTCAATCCTAGAAAAAAAAATAATAATAATAACCATTTTTAGTCTCAAAGTAATGTATATTTTCTGTAAAAGAAATTTACAAAATCCCCATAAGCAAGCAGGCAAGAAAGAAAAGAAAATCACTAATAATCTGAGATAACCACAAGGAGATTTTTGATGAATAGTCTTTAAGATTGTGTGTGTGTATATACATGAATTTAAAGAAAAATGGCTATATTCTATCCACCCCATCATCAAAAACCTTTCTTTCACAGATGAACTTTAATTCTTGAGAGGTGAAATGTTTCCTTGTAGTACCTAGCGAGTGAACAGCAAAGCAAGGTCAGCTGACTCTCAAGCGAATATTAGAAACAGGCAGACATGGTGGATAGTGGTAATGAATGCTGCTATCTTGGTGTGTTTTTGCTACTCCTGGATTTTTTATTTTCTTTATCTAAAATTTCCTTTCCTACAGATTTTGACTACTGGGATTATGTTGTTCCTGAACCCAACCTTAACGAGGTGATATTCGAGGAGACCACTTGCCAGAATTTGGTCAAAATGCTCGAGAATTGTCTGTCCAAGTCGAAGCAAACGAAACTTGGTTGCTCCAAGGTCCTTGTCCCCGAGAAACTGACCCAGAGAATTGCTCAAGACGTCCTGCGGCTCTCCTCCACGGAGCCCTGCGGCCTGCGCGGTTGTGTGATGCACGTGAACTTGGAGATTGAAAATGTATGTAAAAAGCTGGATAGGATTGTGTGCGATTCTAGCGTGGTGCCTACTTTTGAGCTGACCCTTGTGTTCAAGCAGGAGAGCTGCTCGTGGACTAGCTTCAGGGACTTTTTCTTTAGCAGAGGTCGCTTCTCGTCTGGCCTCAAGCGAACTCTGATTCTCAGCTCAGGATTTCGACTGGTTAAGAAAAAACTTTACTCATTCATTGGAACAACGGTCATTGAAGAGTGCTAAAAACAACAAATTTGAAAAGGTTCTCCCACGATTGGGCAATAAAACAATGCAGCTAGTCAATTAAACTCATCTGTAGCTTTCCCCACGTGCCCTCAGTAAGAAACCCCAAATGTAGGCCATCCTTGTGCTTCACATTTTTTGTGGCCTTTGGAGAAATGACCGGGGCCAGTGTACCTTTTCTGCATAGATCACCTTTTTTTACGGAATGGAATGGAATAAGGAAGGCAAAGAAGCCATCCATTTCAGTTTTATATTTGACTTCACATCTCTGTCCAGGTGGTCTTGCTAATAGACTGCACAAATCAGATTTGCCTACTCTGATTTTCCGATGGCTTTTTTTCCTGGAAGTTCTCAAAGTGATCCTTCCAATCACAGACTCTTACTAAATGATGCTTAGCTCATCAAAACTTCCAGAAGCCCACACTACCAGTTTCCTACTCAAATTTGAAGGGTTCTTAGACAGGAGGGTAGAATTAAGTGGGTGAGGTTAATTAAAACTTAACTGTGGGTGACAGCGAATGAGAAATGGCACGGTGGCAACAGAACTGCTTCACTGTCTCTTTGTGTCCTCCATGTTTTAAGATGGGGACAAAAGCTTGAGTCACCCTTGTAGCCACCATGGTATTGTTTCAGATAACTGTATGGTACAACATAAGCCCGGTTTTCCTAGTTCTCAAGTCCTGGATGTTATCTTTCAACTAGAAAAATGGAAAATGTTGAACTGATGTTTTTGCATGCAGTTGATTCCTCTTCCATTGAGTGAATGATGAACACCTGTGAGTGTGGAAAGTGAGGTTGCTGGTCCAGTCCCTTTCCGATTCATTTGGCAACGTAGCTGCTTTCCAATGTTGCATGTGCTCGATCTCGGATGAGCCATCTCACCACGTCCGTGTCACCGCTGGCCTTTTCTGGGTATTTAGGTATCTCATCTTCACCCCAGTCTTCAAGGCAATGGCTGCACACTGCCACTTTAAATGGTAGAGACGGGTGTATCTACAAGTCTGCCTTGGCTGTGGAGATCTGGTTTATAACACAGACTAGAGAACCGGTGCACGCACCCAGCTTTCTTCCACCTTGGATACTTGTCTCTAGGCAATAACAAAGGCCTATGTTTTGTCTTATTCCAGCTAACTAGATCATTACATGTTTCTTTTCTTTTATGTTAATAAGAGAATTTAGCCTCCATAACGGTGTTCAATTCAGCAAGTCCTTCGTGTCCTTGCTGTGGGTCACAGATGAGGAGCTTGTTCAGGTTTTGTGCCCAAGCTATTAGCACTGCGTCACACACCAGAGCCCAGGGTTACAGGGACAGATGTATTCATCCTGGTGTTACTCAAAGACAGGTGTGTTCCTGTTACTGATACTACAAGTGACCTAAAATGTCACTGTTCAAATTAGCAAGTGTTCTAACAGACTGAATTCTTCAAATGCTTGGAAAGATACCAGATAGCCAATCTTCATAGAACCAGGCCAGGGTCAATCAACGTTGTTTGCGTGTCTATCGTTCAGGGCTCTGAAGGTCCCTGTGTTTCTGCCACTGTTTCAGAGTCGTCACCACTGACCGGGCAAGGCTTCTCGGGCATGGTCGTAGAGCTCTTGTCCTTCTTCCACTAACGGTTGCCTTTGGCTCTGCTGCCTGTTGTGCTTACGAAATGGTGATGGCTTCTAGAGGCTCTTAAATTAATATTCCTGTTAAAGGAAATTAAAGTTTGTCTATTTTTGACAATAAAGAATCATATGTTTTTAATTCTCTTGTCCTCTTTTTTTCTTTGTTTATGCAGTGATCACCCTAAATTATATTTGACAAGATTTGGGGGAAAATGACAAAACAATTACTACCTTTTTGATAAAGCAAATTTGTACCCTTAATGATAATATTCCAGTTGTATTAATATTTATGGCATCTGCTTTTGTCAATAAAGAGTGATTTGCTTCATACTTTTTCAACTACAATAATACTTTTTATAGGAAGAGATTAATAGTTGGAGCTCCTTTGGCAACTGCCTCGGGCTTTTTGTATAGTTTTTCCAATAACCAAACACAGATATAGCTATCAAATTATAAGATCACTGAACATATTCATTTTTATCAATATGTTCTATTTGAATAACATATCTTTTAATTCTGCTATTATTCCTCAATTTGAATTTTTAATCTTTTTCACTATATTTTCTATCTCCTCCAACTTATGGTCACTAGATCAGATTTCTCACACTAGATAACGCACATTGAACAAGACTTGCTAAGTGCTAGGTGCTCTTCTAAGTGCTTTACAAAAATTGTCTCAAAACGATCCTATGAATTGGGACTACTGTGATCTCCATCTTCTAAATAAATGGCCAGACACGGAGATAAGTCATTTGCCTGAAGTCACCAAGTTAGGCAGCAGAGCCAGGGGTGAAAACCCTGCTGAGCCCAAAGGCTGCACTCTCAGTTTTGCGCATGACACCATGGGCAGCACAGAGACCTCATCCACATCACCAAGGGACTGTGTGAAAACAGTGTCAGAAATATCCGTCCCTAAATTCGAAAAAAAAAATTTTTTTTTTGAGTGCCGTGGCGTCAGCCTAGCTCACAGCAACCTCAAACTCCTGGGCTTAAGCGATCCTCCTGCCTCAGCCTCCCGAGTAGCTGGGACTACAGGCATGCGCCACCATGCCCGGCTAATTTTTTTCTATTTTTAGTAGAGACGGGGTCTCACTGTAGCTCAGGTTGGTCTCGAACTCCTGACCTCAAGCAATCCTCCTGCCTCGGCCTCCCAGAGTGCTAGGATTACAGGCGTGAGCCACCGTGCCCGGCCTGAAAAAATTCTTAATGTGATCTCTTTTCAGATAGGAAAAATGAGGAAACCATTGATAACACTCACCATTCATGAGAGCCAGGACCATGCTTAAATTAGAAAACTGTCCAGATGTGAAAGAGACATGCGTTTCCATCCTGGCACCTTCACTCCTATTCTGTGTGCTTGGCCTGGTTTTTCTTTCATGTGCTCAGAAAGGGCAAGCTCTGTCCTGCCTGGGGAGTAAGCCGTCAGCGAGCACGTATCGTGGCCTCCCGAGAGAACGGGGTGTCTTGCTTTCCCTTGTCAATAGACAGATGGCATTATTTTACAGCAATGGATTCGACCTCCTGAGTCTGTGTTACCGGTGACAGTCTGTATCCTCATGGAGCTGGCTTCGTGATGCCCTAATGACAGTTTTCCAATTTGCACAGTGAAAGATGTATAATACGAGTGCTTATGTATTTTAAAAATCTTAGTCTGTTACACACAGTTCTCGATTATCTATATGGGTTTAAACAAGTGATGGTAATACTTTTTAATGTCCAAAGCAGGTTGGTGTCAGGGCGGGAGGGTCACATGGCGACTTGCTGAGAGGGAGGAGCACTTCATGCACTTAGAGCCTAGACTTGATTATAGACTCAAAACGCTCCATTGTATTCTCTGCATTGTATTGAATGGAGACGTTGTGAAGGGTCTCATGGGAAAGGTAAGGGGTCAAGGGTGGAGACGGTATACACAGCTTCTGTCTACATACCATACACAATGCAGTCACGTGGCCCATTTAATGGCAAGAGGGACTGAGTAATGTCGTAGCATGAAAAGGAAATGGCTTGATGACCTGCCAACATAGTCTCTGCCACACAGCGAGAGACAAGACAGCCAAGGAAACACAATAAATAATCCAGACACAGACCTGTGCACATAAGGCAAGTTGATTTACAGCAGAGCCGGCACTTTGGATCCATAGGTGTGATGTTGTGAAATCCACGTTTGGTCTTCCTCCAGTTTCCTGGTTTACAATTCCTGAAATCCTTGGAATCTTCAAGGTGGTAAGTGTCTCTCTGTATGCTAATGAGTTGACCTATGGCTGGCAGCCCGTAGGTAGCTTCAGGATGGGAGCTGCTCACCAAAAAGACCACGGCTGGGTTGGAGCACTGGGACTTCGAGCCTCATGCCACCCCCACCTTCTGGAAGAGGTGCTGAAGGTTAAGTTGATCACCAGTGGCCAATGAGTTAATCAATCATTGCTAAGTAAAGATGCTTTGATAAAAACTCCAAAGGACTGGGTTTGGGAGAGCTTCCAGCTAGCTGAACACGTGGGGGTTCCTGGAGGGTAGCAGGCCTGGAGGGCACACGGAAGCTCCATGCCCCTCCCACATCCCTCGCCCTGTGGGTGTCTGCATCTGGCACTCGGTGACATCCTTGGTCATATCCTGCGTAATGAACCAGTGAACCTAAGTGTTTCCCTGAGCTCTGGAAGCTGCTGTAGCAAATTAACCTAACCTGAGGAGGGGTTACGGGAACACCAATTTATAGCCCATCAGTCAGAACACACGCAAAGGAACAGGGGGCTTGGGTTAGGCATTTGACGTCGGAGGAAGGCAGCAGTCTTGGGGACTGAGCCCTCACCCTGTGGGATCTGAAGCCAACTCCAGGGAGATACTGTCAGAATTGAGTTAAATCAGAGGACACCCCACCAGTGTCTGCTGCAGAATTGATTGCTTGCTTGGTGTCGGGGGGTGGGGGGGGGACCCACACACATTTAGTTACAGAAGTCTTCTGTGTTGATTGTCGATGGAGTATACCGGAGAAACGAAGTGTGATTTTTACCCTTAATAGTCTCAGAATAGGTAAAGGATGGTGTTTTCAATAATCGGTGTTATAATAATCGTTTACAGGAAAAAAATAAAATTGGATGTATACATGTCAAGCACAAAAATCAACTCCAGGTTGGTTAAAGAATTAAATGTGAAAGGGAAACAGAAGATGGAAAGAATATTTATGATTTTGATGTGTGAAAAGATTTCTTAAGATGCAAAGATTTGCAATGAAACTTCTGTTTCTCAAATAATCCTAAACAGATGTGAACTAAAATAAAACCCTAAGCCCCTGGCTGATTAAACAGACCCCTTCTCAGCCAAGGGGACCCCAGAGAAACCTTTAAACTGAGTTCCCAGCCATGACAGGGCGAGAGGTCAGACGTGCCCCATTACACCCCTCTCTTGCTAATGGCCATCCGACTTTTTTCCAAAGGGCTAAACAGAAACTAATCTCGTGATCCAGACCAGCACTCTTGCCCAGTAAGAGACCACCAACCGTGGAGTGGCTTTAACCAGTCTGGAGCATGTACAGAGACGGTTTTCGTGTCCTTGCTTCACCTTTTGACCTCAGAGGGCTGCCATTTTCTGAACATGGACCCCTGAAGAGGGCATAAAGCTCCATTGGGCAGGCGCGTGTCTTTCCTTTCATAAACACCAAAGATAATAATAGCAGTGACCTTTTCCTTAAATTTGGAGGTAAGTGTGTATTTTGTTGATTCTTGACTCCTTATGTTTTACATGTATTTGATATTTTTTTTTGTACTTAGTGGTAAAACATTTAAAATTTTTAAAAGACTATGGGAAATTTAAAAACTTAAATAAGATGTAAACTGTATCTCTACTTAAGAATTTTCTATACTTACAATGAATATATTTTCACTAGACTAAGAAGACAGGAAGAGCTAATAATTTATTTGGGTCACTAATTCTTCCTGGTATAAGTATTTTGAGCAAACTGCCATAATTATTATATTCAACTTTCAATTATTGCTACCATGGAGGGAAGCCATGGAATAAATAATGAAAAACAGCATAAAATGCAAAAATCATTACCATTTGGCTGTGGGCTACATATTATTAATCTTGCAACAGATTTACCTTTGCAGAGGATCATATAAAGTGGTTTTTATTGCCTGAGCACACAATATCTGAAAAATTGTAACAGATCACGCTGAGGAATGCAAATGAATTAAAAGAGGCTGCTGAGGAACTTGGCCATCTGGATAACTAAGATTTGATCTTATTTCCAGAACGGATAATTAGGTAGAACTATTTACATAATGCATGTTAGTTAATAATTTATAAACACAAAAAAATACTTCTTCCATCTATCCAAAAGATGCTGAAGGAAAAGCAAAGGCAGATAGTTTGATTCAGATAAATCAAATTACAGCTCAAGTGTGACTTTGTTGAAAAAGAATTAAGAAGTTTTCTAAACCTGTTTAAAGGCAAAACTGCAAACTAAAGCCATTTGAAGGAGTAGAGAAGAACATTTTGCAGTGTGCTGTGAGCAACAGCATAAAGATATACAAACTGCTGTGTTTCAGAGCAATCTCTGGGTAGCTATCACGTAATTCAAATGCAACTTGCTGTGGTAGACATTGCATAGTATGAAGGAAGCACTAATAGCAGAAGGACAGACAAGTTTAACATGCAGGGAAGTGAGTCTGGTGTCAAGAACTGTCAAGGGTCTAAAATTAACCCTACTTTCAAGGTAGTCTAATAGCCTGCCACAGTTTCATGGATACGTGTGGAAGACACGAGACTCCGTGGATTTTGTTACTCATACACAGCAAGCAGCATGGGCATCGGCATATTTAAACCAGTTCCCTCTTCCTTGCAAGCCCCACGGGAGTAGTGGGGTTAGGCCCAGGTGAAGGTCTATGGGTTGCATGACAGGAGAGGAATCCTGAGCTTAGGGAACCCAAATCTTTTATAGCAGACATGCCTGCTCTTTCCTCCAGAGGGAGACACTCCCTATCTTGCACAGTTGTTCACCATAAAAACATCCCGAAAAGGATATTCCAGAGCAAAAGGCAATCACTGCCTCCCTTGTAAGAAATACAGACACACAAGAGACCCACAGAGAATTGTCTCCCAACAGCCTGTGTTCAGAACTGGGTCTGCCATTGGTTCTTACAAAGCAAGTGCTATTAAAAAAAAAATGACATTTCTATCCTTTTGTTATGTATCTTAAGTTCTCAGCATGGACATTTTAATCGTATTTTACACTGCTTCCTCTATCGTCATTTTATAATCTTAAAAATCATTATTAGAGATAAAGGGAATCATAGCATAATAATTAAAGACCTTTCCAGGAAGATACTACAATTTGGAACTTGTCATAGTCATTAGTCTTTCCACAAATACCTGGTTCTTCCGGGGTGGCATGGAATTATATTTCTCCACTCCAAGCCCCCATGAAATGATGTATGAACATGTGAGATGCTTCAACCAAAGAAGTGTGAGTCGAGATGACAAGAAGGACTGTCTGTCAGCCTGAGTCACTGAGTAATGAAAATGAGTCCACTTCTTCTCCTGATGACACAGATTAAAGAGGTAGTGTCAGTAAGAAATAAACTTTGTGTCAACCCACTGAAATTTGGGGGGGGTTTTGATGCCGCAGCATAATATGGTGTATCCTGATTAGTACCTATGTACCAAATGACACGGCCTCAAAATGTTCATGTAAGTGCAAATTTGCAAAATTAGAGAGTACATTGAGTAACTTACAATCGAAGTAGACCATACTAATCCACATCTCTAAAATATTGAGAAATTAATCGAAAAGAGAATGAAAGAAGTGAAAGATTTGAGTGACACCATACATACTATGTTTAATAACCATACATAGAACTATAAACTCCCCACTCAGTAAATAGACATTAACGTATACATGAAACAGTCACAAAAATCTATCGCATTTTATAATACAAAGCAAACCTTAAATGAACAGACTGTAAATACATAGTAAAAACAGAAAACCAGCCACAAAATCTCATACATTTGGAAATTTAAATACAAATACACACACTTATAAATAATTCATGGGTCAAAATGATAATTAGAAAAAACCTGGAATTTAGTGATAATGAAACTGTTACATAGCAAAACATATATTATGCAGTTAAGACAGTACATAAAAAGAAATGCATAGCCTTAAATCCCTATATGCAAAAAGAAAAAAGATGAAAATCAATGAACTAAATGTTCAATTGAAGATGTTAGAAAAAGAAATAGAGAAACCTCAAAAATTAGAAGGAAGGAAATAATAAAGATATGTGTAGAAATTAATGAATTAGAAAATATATAAACAATAGAGAAGGTCACAAAAACCAAAATTGAATTTTTTAAGACTATTAATAAGATTCACAAACTCTGATAAATGAATAAAAAAATGGAAAGCACCTGTGAGCAGTCACAGGAATGAAATGCAGACATATGTACAGATAATATAATAGATAGAATAGATGATATAAGAAAAGTGGAAGTACATACTTTAACACAACTAAATCTTAATATTGTGTTGACTAAGAAAAGAGGAAAAATTATATAATGTAGAGTATAATACATTTATTTACGGATCCATGGGTATATAGTATCATTGTCAAACATACGTGTGAAAAATAAAAACCAAGTTCAGTGTGATAGTTACACGTAGAGAGAGGGTGGAATAAGATCTGAAAAAGCTGCACAGGAACATCTCAAATGAATTATTAATCAGAAAACTAAAGTTAAATAAGTGTGGCAAAATGTTAAAATCTGATGCATAGATATTTTCTAAGTCTCTATATTTTTCTGTGTGCTTGAATATTTATAACTTTTTAAAAAGACTGATATTCATCAGGGACTTTATTCAAGGAGAGTGCTGTACATAAAGAACGTGGCAGCAGAGAAAGTTTTGAAATTATTCTGAGCTACTCGAAGGCAGAGACTTGGATTTTTATTGTTGCTGCTGTTCAATAACTATTTGTTCAACCGCTCAGTGAGAGGTCAATGTGGCTGGAATGGGCTGCCCTGCTAAGAAATGTGGAGTCAGTTTCCACACAGTTGAGCTCTTTCGTGTTTATGAACAGCACAGCGCTAGCACGACATAGAATTTTGGGGAATAATCAGGCAACATTATATATAATGATTTCACAGCCTCAGAGAGACAGGAGGCAGGTCAGTGAAAAACCAATTGAGATAGCCTAGATGGGAGGGGAGAAGTATCTAAACTAGAAAAGAAACAATTTATGTTAAAATAATAATGATGATCATCATAATTAGTTCAAGGGTCATGACAAAGAAAGATGGACTGGCTTTGGTGTCTGAGTCTCAGGAAGAGGACAAGGAGGCTACTAGTGATCTTGTGGTATTTGGGCTTTTCTGCTGCTTGTTTAGTAGAGAAGGAACTATCGCCGCCCAGAATGGGTAAGGAGAGAACGTAGGGACCTCAAACAAGATGAGCAGCACAGATCGCAGAGCTGGCATCACTTCCATTTTAATAACTGCCTTAGCTGGGGTTCCCAGGAAATAGACCCTGAGAAACAGATTTTCAGGCAGGAAGTTAATCCTTCACTCAACACCACTGGATGAGAAGAAAGTAGGACTGAGCAAAGGAAATAGTTGAACGGTTGACACAGTCTCAAAAAAAAGGGCCTCAGCTGATCTCTCAGGGAGCTGCAGCGTTTCCCTGAGAGCCGTTTCCCCCGGGCAGGTCCCCAGCCTTTCTGGCATCAGGGACCATTTTCATAGAAGACAATTTTCCACTGACCAGGGTTGGGGAGGCGGATGGGGGAACAGTTTTGGGATGATTCCAACGCATTACACATACTTTGAACTTTATTTTTATTATTGTTACATTGTAATATGTGATGAGATAATTACACAACTCACGGTAGATTGGGGACCCCTGACCTCAGGCAAGGGGGGTTGACTTTCATCCCCTCCCCCACTGACCAGGCATTAGAAATAGTGGCCGCAGGGCAGGGGCCTGTGACTTTGGACAAGGCAGGTCTCTCCAGCTGAAAGCAATTCCTGAGGTGCTGACTCACCTGGGAGCAGACGGGGGCCGTGCTTGTTTCTGCATGGAGAGGGATCCAGGTGGCACGTGGTGACATCCACCCCGTCCTCGCTTATGCCACCTGGATCCACTTGCATCCTATGCTAAGTCCCAGGCCCAGCTCCTCCGGGATTCTGGAGGGTCTGTTTTACTGGTGCAACTGACAAGAAGGTTACTGGGACCAACCACAGCCCTGCCACTGCGGGTGGTCTCCAAGCCACAGCTGGTGATCATTCCCTTCTCGGCTACCCATGCTAGAGTGCCCCACCTCCCGTGCTGTCACCTCTGCTGATCTGAGTGACCTGCCGGGTAAGGTGACCCAGACCTTCCTGCCCACCTGGTCACCATGCCTTTAGTCCACGGTTGCTGTACGTGTCCGTTTACGCTTAAGTGTTCCCACTGCAGTGGTTAATCCACAGGCCAAAGAAGCAGTATGTTCTGCCAACTTCCAAATTGGAATGATGCACGTGAGGATGGTGGAAATGACCACTGGGCACGTCCCTGAAGGCGGCGAACACACCTGGAGCAGGACCTGGTCCAAGACTTCCTTTATTACCTGGGGGTCATGATGGTGCTTAAGTTTCAGGTTATCAAATGTCAGCTCAGTCCCTGCATTAGTCAGGGTTCTCTAGAGAAACAGAACCAACAAGGGGTGTGTGTGTGTGTGTGTGTGTGTGTGTGTGTGTGTGTGTACAGAGAGAAAGGGAGTGTGTGTTACATTGAGGAATCAGCCAATGCAATTGTGGAGGCTTGGTAACCCCAAAATCGTCAGGATAGGCCAGCAGGGAAGAGTTTGAGTCCAAAAGCAGGCGCTGGGAGAATTCCTGCTTCCCCAGGGAGGCCAGTTGCTGTTCCATTGGACGTTCTACTGATTGGCTGAGACCCACCCACACTGTGGAAGGTAATCTGCTTCACTCAAAGTCCAACTAGCTCAGTGTTGAGGCCTGGGGAGGCGGCTCATACCTGTAATCCAGGCACTTCAAAAGGCCAAAGGGAGAGGATTGCTTCAGCCCAGGAGTTCAACCCCAAGAGTTCAAGACCAGCCTGGGCAACGCAGTGAGACTCTGTCTCTATGAAAAAGAATTAGCCAGGCATGGTGGTATGCACCTGTGGTCCCACTACTCGGGAGGCTGAGGCAGGAGGATCGCTTGAGCCCAGGGGTTTGAGGTTGCTGTGAGCTATGATGACTCCACTGCACTCTAACCCAGGCAACAGAGCAAGACTCTGTCTCAACCGCCCCCCCAAAAAAAAAACGCAAAAACGCACCAAAAAACCTGCATAAAAATAAATATAAAAATGTTAATGTTTAAAAAAAGCATAACTGTTCCCAGCCTCAATAGGGCAGTTTCCCTAATTTGCATAATAAAAATCACCTGAGTCACACATGGACAGACTTCCAGAGCCGTCCCCTGGAGATTCTGAGTTGAATTCTGTGTTTAACGAGGCTCTCTGGGACTTGATCTGACGAGCAAGCGAGGGAATCAGCAAGGCTTCTGCTAGTCCCGGTACAGCTTTCCTGCGAAATCTCTCTTTCTGCTAAACTGCACTCTAAAAATCACAGGCTTCATGGAAAAAAATAGGATTCAGGCAGTCACTCAAAACCACTGTAATGTTGTAACCAGAGCACTAACAATGCTGATTAAACAAACAAGCAAAAAGCTACGAGAGTAAAAAAAAAAGTTTCAGTAAATATAGGATTTTACCATCTAGAAAGAGTGAGAGCCAACTTAATGAGAGGATGTGTAAAGAAGGCTCCAACTTGAATCATGAAGGACCAAAACTGTGGAAGGACAGGGGGGCACTGAGCCACTGGCACCCTCAGCACAGAGCCTGGCCAGGTTGGCCCCAGATGATGCCGGGTGGTGCATGGGCGCTTATTCTCTGAGGCTCATGCAATTTGCACTTGCGGGCAACTGTGGGGAAATCGCTCAGGCCCAGACCCAATTCCACGTGGCATTGACATTTCCCCCATTCAACGATAGCTTTTGAGGCACGGAAGCACAGGTTTCAGACAGACTCAGAGTAGATACGCTCATGGCCACAGGAATGCCAGTGAAAGTAGCCTTTGAAAGGAGATATTTAAATAAGGATGAAGAGGCCTGAAATATTTCAGCTTTCCAACCTGCTGACTTCCTTCCCGGTGCTGCTGCTGGCACCACCCTGCTGCCCACAGGGGAACCTGGTTGCCACCGTCCTGGCACGTGGATGCCACACGGCCCTGCTTCTCCAGTGCTCTGTCCCTCCAGTCGAGGTTTGGATGGCCCCTTCAGAATAAGAAGTACCGTTTGAACCCTCACTTTGTACTAGAATTTGTGCTGGACATTTTATGTATGTTGCTTGTTAATCCTCATAACCCAATAAACAAATTATTTTTCCACTTTGCTAAGGGTTAAACCTCAAAAAGATACCTTAACATATTCAAATCTCATCGCCACTAGGTTGTGGAGTCCAAAGGCAAACCCGTGTTGGTTTGGGGTTCAGCAGGACTAGGGGAACATGACACATTAAGTTCCAGAAAGTACTAGGCTATGAAGTACGGAATGTCCAATTCCCTTAAGTACTGAGTTTGACAGTTGATATCTCTGACATTTCACTTTGACACTTTTGTTTTTAATTGTGAAGGTACATCCTCATGCTTTCAAACACACATTTTGGCTTGTGATTGATTATCTTTCAAATTTTTTTTAGAGCAATTTTTGTGAAACTATGGATAAGTCAAAAATTTGTGTTATTTCTGAATATAGGTTCCATCGTGAAACCAATGCAGCACAGGCAGCTTGAAATATCAACAAAGTATTTGGGAAGGATGTGGCTAATGAACGCACAGTACATCGATGATTTGAGAAGTTCCATTATGCTGATTTTAATCTTGAAAATGAGCCACATGGGTGACCTGAGACCAAGGTGGATAATGATGAGCTGAAAGCTGTAGTGGAAGTGAATCCATCTCAACCTATGTGTGAATTAGCAGCAAGGTTTGACATCACTGTTGCAACAATATTGGACCATTTGAAACAAATCAGCAAGGAAAAGAAGCTCGATAGATGGGTTCTGCATGAATTAAATGAGCATCAAAAGAAAAATCATCTCAAAGCTTGCCTTTCTTTGCTGTCACGACATAAAGGCGAACCATTTCTACACCATATTGTTATGTGTGATGAAAAATGGATTCTTTTTGACAATTGCAAACATTGGGCACAATGGTTGGATAAAGATGAAGTGCCAAAACTCAGTCTAACACCAAATATTCATCAAACAAAAGCTAATGGGGTCTGTTTGGTGGTCCAGCGCTGGTGTTATCCACTACAGCTTCGTGAAACCTGGTCAATTGATTACAGCAGATGTCTCCTGCAACCAGTTGGACAAAATAATGAGGATGCTTGAAATTAAGCAGCTGAGACTGGTCAATAGAGACAGGCCAATCCTCTTGCAAGACCACATGTGGCAAAAAACAACACTGCTCAAACTACAGCAGCTGGGTTTGGAAATTCTCTGTCCTCTACCATATTGTCCTCTACTAACCACCACTTCTTCCAGGCTTTGGACCACTTCTTGCAAGGAAAAATATTCAAAAATTCTCAACAAGCTGTGGAAAACACCTTTTGTGACTTCTTCACCACTTGCTCTCCAGGCTTCTTTGCTGCTGACATAAGCAAGCTACCGTTAAGATAGCAAAACTGTGTCGCTAGTTTAGGCACATACTTTGATTAATTGTACTGCTTCCTGTTTGAGATATACTAAACTAAAGTTTTGATTTGAAATCAGATATTTCATATTTAATAACATCTAGTCACATCAAGCCAAGGTTCAAATGTAGAGGGGACCCAGCACAAACACCAAGTCCTGAAGACAGGGTGGACTGTGACCGCAGGGTGCAGAGCCCGACATCGGGTGCAGACAGGAGAAGAGCGAGGCTGGTCTGCCGCAAGCAGCGTGACTTCTCTGGCCACTGTGGGAACCCCCACAGTGTTTGCCGCTGTCTTTGAGGCTGGGGTACAGGTGGTGTGGAGGTCCAGCTGGCTTAGGGCCGGGCCCAGGCCCGAGAGTGGGTCGGGGTAGTGGATCTACCAAAGTGGGTATTTTTCACAATCCAGTCCCCATCTGTGAAGGGATTTCAACTGGTTGTGAAGACCCAGGCACCAGCACAAATGCCTGGGTTGGAGCCCCTGATCTATTACTGATTAACTATGTGGCCTTAGTGAGGTTCCTTGTCCTCAGTTCCTTTGTCTGCAAAAATCAAGGCTAATATCTCAGAGTCACTGTGAGGATTAAATCACTTAATATACACAAAGCACTTGGAACTGTGCACAGCACAAACTTGGTAGCCTTTGCTCCTAGCTCCTAGCTCCTAGACCATGCTTTGAGTGGAAAGCATGGTCTTTCCACTCAAATAGATCCCAGCCACACACACACACACACACACACACACACACACGGAATCAGTGAGAGACATAGTCTAAAGCTCATACAGTCACCAAGAGGCTGAATTCCCTCCAAGTTCTCTGAACCCCCAGTGGGGACACAACAGGCTATTTTAGAATCCCACTCTCCAAATACCCTGCCAGTCACACTCTCACAGGTTCGAGGACTTGGCAGGAAGGGGTCCACGGGGTGGCAGGCCTTTAGAACTCTCCATAGGGTAGGCCGGAGATTGAGAGATTCTCCAAATAACAGGGCAGTCACCTTGACTTTGATCTAAGGCAAGAGTCTATTATAGAATGCATTATCAAAGTAACAGCCAGCCCTCAGATGGGGGTAAGTGAGGACCAAGGGCCACTTTATATTCATTATTCATGCATTACAGACTAACCTAATTTATTTCTTTGATTGGCTCCCTATGCCCTAAATTAGGTAAAGAAATATGATAACTGACTTCACATATTTGAAACCCTACTGTGTGTGTATAATGGTTATACTCACTCAACATGACCCAAGGTCCAAGGAATCACAGCTACTGAAAAACAGATTTCAGATCAATAATAATAATAATAATAATAAAACCTTTCTAACTGTCTAAACCAGAGGGTTGCAAACTGTCTACCAATGGGTTGAATTTAACCCTCGTACAATCCTCGCACCTGAACTTTCACAGTTTGTGAAGTTGTGTACAGTGACCCAGAAATGTTCTCATTGAAGTCCAAATTTCTCTCTTTTCTTAAGAAACCTGATGGTGCACAGCAGCACAGCCTGCATTTCCTGACAGTGACAACACGCTGGCCCTGGGTGGCAGCCCCTCCTGCGATGGCTGTGTGCATTCCAGTTGTCGGGTTTCAGTCTGCAATGTCATTTCTTACCGTGCTCATGGCCGAAGAACAACCAGATGCGCCAAAGTAAGGCAAGCGTGAGGTGCAGTTGATTGGCGGGGAGCAAGATAGGATTATAGAGCAGGAGCAAGACAGAAGTTTACAAAGCACGATGCATACACCACAGATGATGACTGGACCCCTTGTCGCAGCAGAAAGAGAGAGCTTGGTTATGATCTGGGTCTTGTTTTATGGTGTCTGGAGAGGGACCTCCCCATGGTTCAAACGTCACCACAGAACCACTTTGATTGGGCAGCTGGGGAGTCACATGACCTGAGTCTTACTGCGCATGTGGGTTCTAGGTCACTTTCAGGACTTTCTGGTACCCATGTGGCTTGGCCCGTGGGCTAGAGAGTGCTCTGCATTCCTTTGCAGCTGGTGCGCCAAGTTCTGATTGGCAGCTTTGTAGGGTGTTCCCTCCTCCCCAGGTATGGAGAATCAGGGTCAGGCAGGACCAAGATGGGGGCAACAGCACCCACTTTCGTCCCCAGGAGACCCGGATTCCCTCACTAGCTACCCAACACAGTCACCTGGAATGTCGCTAGTTTGTGTCACCTGCCAGGAAGGCGTTTGAGTCAAGGTCTCAGATAGTCTTCTTAATAGATGCAAAGAAAAGTCCTCTTCTATCATTAAGATTCTTTGGTTCTCTGAGTCTCTGAATCTAAATATCATTCAACAATCTCCATTTTCCGTTGTTATTTATGAGGCTAACAGGCTGTGCGTGTTCTTTTCAACAAGAATCTAGCACCATTCTCTGCTCTCCACATATGTCCTGTTTGGCAGCTCCTTGCCCAGCAAGCAGCTGCAACGCTTCTCTCTCAAATTTCAAAGCAATTTCAAGAATAAGGACAGGAAATGCAAGAGCTTCAACAAGAATTTTGTGTTGCACTCCTGTGACCGATAAATGCACAGTGAAGAATAAACCACAGCAGCAGCTATCCATTTCTGAGTGACTTCCATTATATTCCTTTAATATAGACACCAATTAAACGTATTAAATTTCCTAGGATTCAACTACGGCAAACTTCTCATTGCACTCTGCAGACTTTATTGATTTACATTACTGAGAAAATAAAGATCATGAAAGGAACGGAGTTTCATTAATGTGTTGGGGCAGATCACGCTATTATAATAAATGTGAAAAAACAGACTCACAGTAGCATTGTTCAAAATAAAATGGCGATTAAAAAACCAAAAACGACAACAACGATGACAAAAAGCTAGGCACGGTTTGTGGGTATTAGGTGAAGAAATAAAGCTGTTTTTGCAAACGCTAAAATTGTTGGCTGGAACTTGGATGTAACGTGTGGGAGGTTAATGTTTCTAAATATAACATAAATTAATCCTCTCGGTCATTAGGGTATCATGCAGCCTCATTGCCCTCAAAGCTCGGGAACAAGAAAATCCTCAGGAAATTTCTCAGAAGTGTGATATTAGCTGGATTTGTAAATGTGTCTGCTAAATATTAAGGAAAACATTCATTTTTGTGACTAATATACAATAAGAAATTAAACAGTAAACTATAACTGGATGCAAAGCAAGCTACCTGATGTTTTCAAAAGAGAAAAACCCAATTTTAAAGGGTTTTCTTGTTTAAAAATGTCCAGAAGCACCTAACACAAAGGGAGTTCTCCTCCTTGGAACAGACGCTCCCACGTGGGCTGTGTGACCAAGACGCACAGGCATCTGTCCTGCGCCTTTGCTGCTCAGATGCCAGCGACTGGCGTGGAGGGACAGCTCCAGCACAGCTGTGAACACAGACGGTGGCAGCCAGTGGTGAGGGATTCTTTTCACCGCACTGAAACACAGAAGAGACAACCGCAAGATCTTGCAGTGTCAGAAATCAGCATGACGTCGGAACTGTGGAATGCCTTCAGTCTGGCGCAGTGTTGCCACTGTGGGCATCAGTGTGAAATGACAGTGACAGGAGCACATAGGAAACCTTTGGTTTTCTCCACTCACCACCATTCTACCACACACACACACTACGCACGAGAATGCACAAAATTATTCATTCATTCTGCAGTTTTCAAAGTACCTCCTAGGAAGAGGTTCTGTGCTACGTGCTCAGGATTCGGTAGTGAGGAAGACAGAGGCGACTCCTGACCACATGTTGCTTAGCAACCGTGTTGCAATGTCAGTTGGTTTGGGACCACCGCTGATCGTTCCAGTCATGGGCACCTGAGTCCAGCTGGGCTGCTCGTGGTTCTACTGCTCCAAGGCCATGGGTGACTGACCCAGCAGAGAGCACCTGCCCGACACAAGCCGATGAGACCCTTGCCTGGAAGTTCTAGCATTGGGAGAGTTGACAGTCTCCTTCGGGAGACTAGATTACAAAATACAAAGATTAGAAGCTGTCAGCATGTGGCTTGGGAAAAGAGGAGGAAGCTGATTTGAAGACAAAGGTAAGAAATAAAGCAGATACAACAAGGTGAAAAGGGAGGAGGAGACTCCTGAGTGGTTGAATTCCCCAACTCCCTTGCTCCTGAGCCCACGGCAATCCTGCCATGGGACTTCGTCAGCCAGCCAAGGTTAAATTAAACTGGGTTCCTGTCATTTGCAGCCAGAAGACTCCAACATATTAACCCCCACTGGGAATAGGGGCAGCAATGGAAAGCACTCTGAACAAGACTTACTGAGAATTGAAGTTCTCGGCAGGCAGGTGCCTCCGGAAGTTAAGAATGAGAGCAAATGAGGAAGACATGGCAGTTATAGCTAAAAAGGGTCGTACTAGTGAACTTGGACAAAACCTTCCTTGGATATCTCCAGAAATAGAGGGGTGAGGGGAGATTCTGCAAGAAGGGGTTGAGCCAATGAAGTAATTTGTTATCCTTGATGTGATTCAGTGTTTAGCTCCCAACTGGTATGGTCTGAAGAACCAGAGCTTACTAGGGTATGAGACATTGCTTTACACAATTTATGGAATTTCTGTTTGTTACTTATTATAACACAGGCAATTTTATTATAAAGAAGCTTTAGTCACCAAAGATTTATTCATCAAAGCACTGTATTTTTCTAACCAAAATTTGAGATCAGCTAGACACAGCCTCACCTTCTTTCCTCTTGTCCTTCTAAGAGATGTACTTAACTCTCTTGTCATTCTTCACTTCTAACTCAGTGTCACAGTTGGATGAAGGCTGGTGGCTAGCAGCTCTTGGAAATGGTCGGAAACCCACAAACATGATGGTGTCTATACCAGAGAATCAAAGGTTCTTTCTCTTCATTTCCAGTGTAGTGTTTTCCCATCTGTTAGACTTTTAAACCAGAACCAGCTGCTTGTCTCGACACCTGTCATGTTGATTTTGAACCTGTTTTTCACCAGAATCATTTCAACACGATAAAAATACCAGACCTGGTTTCCCTGGTCTTTTCGGAGAAGGCAATAAACAATACCAGAGGAATAAAAAGAGAGAGAGAGAGACTGCCAGGCATACAAAGCAATGCAAGTTTATTATCAGACTGTGTATATGATGTTTTCTGACAACAAAAAACCTACAAAAGTTTCTGTATTAATTTGGCTCTCTTTCTTCATGGGACAATGCTATGAAATTAAAAGTAACTTCTATTTTTGTGGGAAAGCCAATGTTTGCAATTTAGTAACACACTCTGGACCCTGTCAGATAATGAAAAGTAAACACATGTTTCTTATGTGTATAAAGCATAATTATTCATGCATGAGTGCCCAAGTTTCATTTTCTCAAAGAAAGCACACAGCATGCTACCCTGTATACCTTGCTGTGCACAGGGGGTTTGTTGGTATCTTATATACCTGTTTCCATTGAACTCTTGTCATTGCTCAGCCAAAAAGGGGTCATTAATAATTTGAGATTATAGTCTAGTAGTCTCTTTAGTTTTAGTCAAAAAGGCAACTATGGAATCAGGAATCAAATTAAAAGAAACAACATTTTATTTTATTTTATTTTGTTTTAATTTCTTGGAAGCAAAAATGCACACTGTTCTACAACCAGAGTTTAGGTTTTAATGAGCACAGTGCAAGTTTCAATACCTTGTTCATCCAAACAGAAATGCATCTGTTCAGAAAGTGATTAAAATCCCAAAGAGCCCAAGGCCTTCCGTGGTGTAAACACAGCTTGGGCTGCATAGCTCTTGGCTTTGGGACTGAGCCAAGCCTTCCAGAGTGCTGGCAGGAGCCCCATTCGGTATCTCCCTCCAGACCAAAGGCAGAAGTTGTAAACAAACCCATTAATCACCAGTAACTGGGAAGTGCTAAGTTCCATAAGTTTCAGCCACCAACATAGAAAGAAACTGATAAATCATCATCCATCACCGTTTTCACTAGGCACACACACAGATATTTGTTTAGCGGTGGACTTGCTAAAAGTATGGAATACAGAATACTAAGCAGAAGGAAGATGAAGGCCTGAACCTATCTAGGGGAAGGATACTGTCTTAGTCTGTTTTATGTTGCTATAACAGAATACCAGAGACTAGGTAATTTATTAAAAAAAAAAGAAATTTATTTGGCTCATGGTTCTGGAGGCTGGGAAGTCCAAGATCAAGGCGATGCATCTGGTGAGGGCTTAGTGCTGTCTCATACCATGGTGGAAAGCAGAGAGAGAAGAAGAGAGAACAAAAGATCAGACTTGCAGCCTCAAGCTGTTTTATGATTGGAATTAATCCATTTATAAGCATGGAGTCCTCAAGACCTAAATACCTCCCATTAGGCCCCACCTCCTCATACTGTTACATTGGGGATTAGGTTTCCAACACATGCTTTTGGGGAGACACATTCAAATAGCAATCCACCACTGACCCCCAAAGTTCATGTCCTTTTTATATACAAATTACATTCTTCCCACCCCAATAGCTCCAAGAGTCTTAACTTGCTCCAGCATCACCTCAAAAGTCCAAAGTCCAAAGCCTCATCCACATCAGATACGGGTGAAACTCAAGGCCTGGTTCATCCTGTGACAAATTCTCCTCCAGCTGAGAGCCTGAAAAATTAAATATTCTCTATTTTCAAAACACAATGGTAGAACATGTCTTTTCACTCTTTACACGATCAGGCTGTGAATTTTCCAAATTTTTCCATTCTGCTCTTCTTTTACTTATAAACTCTGTCTTTAAATCATTTCTCTCTTCTCTCATTTTACTATGAGCATTCAAAATAAGCCATGCAGCACCACGAATGCTCTGCTGCTTAGATACTTCTTCAGCCAGATTTCCTGGTTCATCAGTCTTAAGTTCTGCCTTCCATAAAGCCCTGGGGCATGAATACAATTCAGCCAAGCTCTTTGTCAATATATAGCAAAGATGGCTTATATTCCAGTTTCCAATACCTTGTCCCTCATTTCTACCTGAGCGTTCATCAGAATTGTCTTTACCATTCACATTTCTACCAACATTCTGATCATAACCACTTAAGGAATCTCTAAGAAGTCTCAGACTTTCTAAGCCACAAGGCAGTAATTCTGTACTCGGGCCACATGTTGGAATCACCTAGGAAGCTTTTTTCAAAAAAAAAAATCAGATGCCTAGATCCCACCTGAGAACAATTAATTCAGAACATCTGGAGGTGGGGCCTGGATATCAAATTTTTTGAGCTCCTCAGGTGATTTATCAATATGAAGGTAGGTTTGCAAAACACCCCCACAGAGCATAACCACAGTCATTAAACCCTTCACAGAATCTTTAACCTCGAGTGATAAAACTTCCTGATGTACCCTCTGAAGTTTGCTGATCACAAACAATTCACTATGTAATTAACTATGATACGTGCTTCATGCACAATAATTAGCCAGAGTCTTGTTAAAAATTGAGGAACACCGGTCAAAAATGACCTTCTGTCCTTTGTGAAAGTTTGGCTTATTTCCTGTCTATTAAGGCCAGTACAGTTTGTGACAATGAAGCCATGCCACGTATATAAAAGCATGATATTCTGTTATTGTATATTGCATGGGACACATTCACAGCTCATCTTAGCCTAAAATCATTGTGCATCCAATTGAGGCAGTTATAAGAACAAATCATGTCCCTGTCGTGCCTGACTATAAATTGCTACTTGATCGATCGAGGCGTAGTTCTGCCAGATTCTGACCCTAAAGGTGACGTGGAGGTACTGCAGGAGGCTTCGTATCTGAGGCTCTACACTGAAGTCATGAAGCTTGTCCTCACCTTTGCTTGTCAACAGAGACTCAAGATAACAGAAGGTCAACAGAACCACAATGTTATACTGCCCCTAGCAGATTTCTCCATGTGCTAATAATAAAGAGAGTGTGTCTAAAGCCCTTTTTGTTTCTTACTGAGCTGCAGTGACTTTTATCCTGGCCACATACATATCACATGTCCAGTGACCCAGGGAACTCACTCAGAAGCACAGGCGCTCAGGCCACATCCCCCAGGATTATGGTGTGATGCACCTTACAGTGATCTGTATTTCAATTAGGTTCTCCAGGAAATTCTGATGCAGCCAATCTGTGTATCCTTCTATTGAGCCATTATCCTAAAAACACCCAAGGCTTGAGTTTATCAAGATGATAGCTGAAATACCTTTTTTTTATTTCAGCTTATTATGGGGGTACAAAAGTTCAGGTTATATATATTGCCCATGTCCTACCCATCCCCCCAAGTCAGAACTTCAAGCGTGTCCATTCCCCAGACAGTGCGCATCACACTCATCATGTAGGTATACACCCATCCCCTCCCCTCACCCCCACCTCTGTCCAATACCCAATTAGTGTTATTCCCAAATGTGCACTTAGGTGATGATCAGGGAAACCAATTTGCTGGTGAGTACATGTGATGCTTATTTTTCCATTCTTGGGATACTTCACTTAATAGAATGGATTCCAACTCTCTCCAGGAGTACAACAGGGATTCTATATCACTGTTATTTCTTATAGCTGAGTAATACTCCATGGTATACAAATACCACATTTTACTAATCCATTCATGAATTAATGGGCATTTGGGTTGTTTCCACATCTTTGCAATTGTGAATTGTGCTGCTATAAACATTGGGGTACAGGTGTACACTCTGAAATACCTTTTAAATGGGATGTCTAATAATCATGTAGCTTGAAGTAAATGGTTGTCATTCTTTAATAATGAGGTTAATTACACCGTAGGTTCTAGGCTTTATTTTTCTCTGTAGCACTTATCACAAAATAATATTATTTTATATGTCTATTTACTTATTTTTAAAATATTGTTGGATTCCCTTAATAAAATGAACACTCCACAGGGCAAGGCCAGGCAGCTGCAAACATAAGACTGAAGTGCATTCAGACTCCATTGGTGACATCTAGATTGTGATGATCTCTTAAAACTCTGCCTCATGTGCATAAAATCATGGAGTATTTTCTCATGCCATATCCCTAAACAAGTTGCCGATAATCTAAACCCGGTTCTCCACTTTTTCTAGGCAAGTGTGTTACTTACTCTAGTATCCTTTTTGACAGAGGCAGCTAAAAATTGATCTTACTTTAGCTTATAAATTGCTTGCTCATTTTGCCTAGATATCCAAGGGAATATTTTTTTTCTTTTTGTTTTTTAATGTCCTGTAATTTTACTAAAACATGTCTTGGGGTTGGTTTGGGTTGATATTCTCAAGTACATGGTATGCGCTTTCAAAATAGAGTTTCAAATCTATTTTCTTTCGGAAAATATTCTTGAATTCTATTTTTTTATATTTGTTTTGTTCCCTTGTTTTTTTTCTTCAGGGACTTCAATTATTATATGTGATTTTTTTTGGTCTGTTTTTAATATTTGTAACTTTCTCTTGAATCTTTTTATTTCTTTCTTCATGGCTTTCGATATTAGAATTTTTTCTACGTTCACCTTCTATTGCTTTTAAGGTATTCATTGCATTGTACGTTCATTCTTATAATCCTTCTTAGTCTTTATTTCTGAACTATGTAGGCACAATGGAGTTTATGTTTGTACCACACTGCACAGTTAACCATGTTGAGATTCAAGGATATTAAAAGGGTTTTACCTAAAGTCACAGATCTAGTGAGTGGCAGTTAGAACTTTTTGTAGACATGAATCTGCATCAACTCTTGTGTGACTTGGGTTCTCCTTCAGTGTACCTGAGGCAGCAGATGCCCTGAATGTACAAGTCACCTTTCCTCCCAACCAGCAGCTCTTCCTCAATTGTTGGTCCATTTCTATTTTACAACCTAACATTTGCTAATTGCTTTCCTCTTCCTCTTTCTCTCTCTTTTTTAAATACACCACCCATAGTTGAATATGTTTTAAAATAAAAATACATTGTGCTATTTTTATAAGGACAATAGTTTAAAACAATGAAGTTCACATATTTTTAACACACTCAAAGATTATAGCGTCCAACTTTCCTTATTAAAAATCTCTTATGTAAGTATCTATCAGAAGTAAAAGAGTAAAATTTCAGCTGTGGAAGGTGACTCACTCCCTGGGTGAGGAAGTTAGCAAACGGTGAAACTGAAAGGAAATAGGCAGCAGAGGGAGGAGACGAGGAAGATAAGCAGAAATACCACTAGATAAGCTATAGCTTCTGCAATTCATTCCTGTGTGACCCAGAAGTGGCTCTAAGTGGATATGGTTAGTCACTGTCTCAGCACATGAAATGGTTTGGTGGCGTTACCAGTATATGTATCTTCTGCTGTCAGCATTATGGCAGTTTGGATGCAAATCATGTTCTTTGATTAGTAATGCCGATCTTCCTGTGACAGGACAAAAAGTTAAGAACTTGGGACCCAGCAACTGCGAGTCAAGCCCCTGCGGGTCTGTCCCACGATGCCTTCCACTGACCTGGCCTCCCAGCTGCTCTCCGAGGAGATGCCACATGACGATTGTGGAGTTGTTACAGTATTTTTGCAGAGAACTTTTTGTCTTCTTGCCCATATGGGAGATTTTTTTTTTTTATTTTCTCAAGAGACCATTATCATATCATGCCTGTAGACAAAGGAGGTTAACAATTTTATTTTAGAAATGTACTGTGTGTAAACCAATTGCCAACTCTGTAAGTGAATAACTTGATATCTGTAATCAGTTCCTACCCAATTTGCTTAGGGACATGTTTGCATGCTAACATATATGGGTAAGGTGCACAGGACAGGAAAATGATTTCTGTTGTATTATTAAAATAGTTATATGTTGGTGCACATAATGCCATATGTCTTTGCCATAAATATTATGTTCTACAAGTATTGAATTGGACAATCTGGCTTACAAGGCTTACGAATTTCACATGCACTCAAGAAATTCAAAGATAACATCTCCTATCATACTTGTAATAATCAATCATGGCTGCCATCTATTGAATATTTATGACACGCCAAGCATAATGCTAAGTGCATTCCTCCTGACAACTCTATAAGGTAGGTACTATTATCTCCATTTTACACATGAGAAAACTGAGGTTCAGACTGGCTGAGCCCAAAGTCACAGAGAGTGGTGTTGCCTAGGTGTAGACCCAGGTCAGTTTGACTTCAAAGTCCACACTATTAATCACTGCAGTACCGATGCTCTGTGCTCCTGACACAGAGGCTAGGCAATAGAAACAGAAGCTATCTGTCTTTTACTGTCTTTTGTAATAAAAATGTAAGCATGCTCCAGTTAAGTTTACTAATAAGAGTTTTTGTCTTCATAAATGCTAGTATAATTCCCCCAAATCAAATGAGATTTAATAAGGAACATGAACAGAGATTAGATGTCTGGTCTGCTGTCGCCCATTAAAATATCCATAAAGATAAAAAAAAGAGAGAGAGTCAAAAACTGACAATAGCAAAAGAAAAAAAAGACATACCAAATTTTCCAAGTGATTTCCCCTAAATGCATTGTCGGTGAGGATAGATTAAAAAGCAACTTACTAGACTCTCTGCAAGATCATCTAACTAAGAACCAAAAGATGTTCACAGACACACAAACACAGACACACACACACTCACACACACACATTAATATCTGAAAAAGTGCTGAAAAGCTCAGGAATGAAGAGAACAAACCCCCCTAAGTAATAATGACCCCATTGCTAGTTTTATGCCAAATACTGTTGCATGGAAAATTACTTATTCTGTAAAATGTCGGTCAGTGAACTGAACTTGAACTCTCACATAAGTGTGAGGATTAGTTAGGAGATTTACTTTGACAAATTTGTATAATTGGCTGGATATTTTTAAATTTATTTTTGACATTTCGTGGCAACATCCCTAGCCTTAGCTTTTCACCAGCATGGAAATACAATTTTCCACTGAAAAGAAAAAGCAGTACCTGATCTGTGAGTATGTTTCCTGTTTTATGTAGAGCCTTTATAATGAGTCAACAAGAGTGGATCAGAATATAAATCTGCATAATTAACTTTTGCTTTGTTTTTAAAGAGAAAATTGCCATGAATACGTGAACATTTTGCTAAGTATATCAGTAATTTTCACCATATTCACAGAAAGCTTAATGAGATTCTCACTATGAATGTAGGCGTGATGGTCAACATAATTATGTCTATTATACCAATTATCCTTCCCCACCTTCATGTAAAACAATAAACATGGTGATGTTAGTTATTTAAAAGTTGAATTTAGTCACCAAACTTTTATTTAACAGTATCATGAGAAAATTATTATAAGCCTCAAAAAATGTAGTATAGTTTATATGGACAACCACTCATTAAGTCTAGAAGGAAAACTAGGGAAAAAAGACATTCTTATGCTAATTTTTTTTTCTTCTCCCCACTAGATTTTGTTTTGTGTAGCCAGGAAAGTTATTTCTTCAGCACATCTGAAATAACGTGGCCTCACTCACAAAAATGTGGGAATCGTGCCACCCGGAGAAATCATCTCGCTGATCTTAATCTTCCTCCACTTTTTAAGACTGACCTTAGCACAAAGTCACTTCTTCCATTTCATTTTAAGACTGAGGCCTTGAAGAAAATCGTATTTTTCTAGGAGAAGGGCCAAGCAGGAAGAAGTAAAGAAAGCCATTTTAGAGTCCTGTGTTCATTCAAGAAAAAGATCACCTGAGGTCATCTGACAGTGTGTTAGGTTGTATCTAAATGTCAACAGAAAGTGTTGGGATTATGTCTGCCCAATGTCAAAAAATTAGTTTTAGTTAGCTTTTTAATGTATTATTTGCTTATTTATTTTTACGAAAAGTGGAATCCATAGCTAAGATTCAAACTTTTCTGGGACGGTTTGAAAGAACGACAGCTGAGGAAAGCAGTGAGGAATCTGTGTCCATGTGTGACTAAGGCACTTCCTAAACGACACAGGCTCCCCTGAAGAGTAACGTGTATCAGTCAGCTTGGCTCAGTAACAAAACCTCAGTGATGAGGGGAGACATGAAAATTTAAGTATGGCCGAGAGTCTGTCACCTAGAATATAACATGTATGAGGAAGGGAATTATTGTCCCCTGTAGTGTCCCAGCATGTGGAACAATGTCTTCACAATAGTAGATGCTTAATAAACATGAATATTGAATGAATGTGTGTCCTCACTACAACTCCCCATGGAATCATATTTGAATCATGGTGTTTTGATTGTGTGAATCTGTAAACGGAGGAACAAAGGAGGGAAGAATTGTGAGGGGGGAAAAAACAAAGTTATTTTCATTTTAAGAAAACCACAGCTGGGAGCAGTAGCTCACACCTGAAATCTCAGCTACTCAGGAGACTGAGGCAGGAGGATCGCCTGAGGCCAGGAGTTCAAGACCAACCTGGGCAACATAGCAAGACTCCATCCCTAAAAACATTTTTAAAAAATTAGCCGGGCGTGGTGGTGCACCTGTAGTTCTAGCTACTAGGGAGGCTGAGGCAGGAGGATCACTTAAGCCCAGGAGTCTGAGGCTGCAGTGAGCTCTGACTGCCCACTACACTCTAGCCTGGGTGACAGGGTGAGACGCCGTCTTTAAAAAAATGAAAGAAAGACAAAGAAAGAAAAAACACCATAAGTGGAGCAAAACACAGGAGTACGCTGATGCCCTTCTGTAATAGATCGTGGGGTACATCAGCGCGATCTCCCCATTCAGGACAAGGGTGCTCACTCCCCCAGCTGCTGGGAGCGTTGTCTGCTGGTGGCCTCTAGATGAATCCTTCCCCGGGCGTTCGCTCAGTCAAAGGAAGCTGTCTCACCCGGGGTTGTGTTCCCGCCAGAGTAGCACACATCCAATGACTGATCCAGACCAGGGCACAAAGGCCTGTCCCCCTGGCTCACCGCAGGCTGTACCTGTACCCTGTTCCAGCTTCAGAGATCCCCGCAGCACTGGCCGAGGCCTCGGTGCCATCGAGGCTCTGTCCTGCCTCTCCCCAGCCCTGCTGGCCTCCTGCCCCCACAAGTGCGCTTGCCGGGGACACCGACCATTAAACCCTAAATGCAGATCTCTAGAGCAGAGCCTGTTTCCAGAAACTCAACCCAAGACATTTATTATTAATAAGGTTAAAATAAAGAGGAAGAGGCATTGACCCCACTTTATAGAACACATACTTTGGATGGCAAAAATCAAGATTCGAACAGACTAGATCATGGTGGAACAATCCGCTGAAACAAAGACAGTTTTTACTAATGGGGAGAATAACGTTCCAGGATGAGACTTTTCAGTTACTCTCAGAAGAGTGGGATGGAGGAGGTTTACCGTACACAGCATGAGAAAGATCTAGAATTTCTATTGAGTGAAAGTTTAGCTCGAGCCTGCGGTGTGACCTGGCAACCAGAAAGTCCGGTGGAAACTCAGTTTCTGTGAGTAGAATCGCAGAGTCCAGGACAAGGATGGTGCCTTGGGTGTGACATGACCACCCTCGATCTGAAGCATTTTGTTCCATCCAACATTTTAAAAGGCCCATTGACCAACTCTAGTGACTCCAGATGCCAGGAGGAAAAAGTTTCTATAAAACAGATCAGACGAAGAACAGTTGAAGACATTAATAATATTTAATCAAATAAATAAAATTTAAGATGGCTCAGGACAGGATTAAGAATGCAGAGGAGGACGCAGGAATGTGAACTGGCCGTCTCTCAACATTAGAAGGGCTGTCACTTAGAAGAGGGATACAATTCAGTCTGTGTCACACCAGAAGGCAGAGCTAGAAGCAGTGAATAAAAATACGCACAGGCAGATTTTATCCCAATATTGGGAGGAAATTTCTACTGGTTAGAACTGGTCCAATATGGGCTAAAATCGACAAGACTCGCCCATGCAAGGACTCCCCAAGGCCCCGCTCTGTCCCCAGCGCTGCAGTGGCCCCACATGAAGGAGGCAGGGTGGAGACAGGACACACAGTCACCTCCCTCGCCTGTGCCTGTCACTCCTGGCACTTTCCCTAGGAGTTATTCTTTCTCTCAGGTCCCGGGAAGTACCAAAGTGACACTCACTTCCATTCAGTCCTCTGTCTTCTTACCTTTTTAAAGAAGTATCTTGTTTTTCTAAACTCTTTGCTGAATTCGAAATATTTCCCAGCATTAACCCTACTGTTTCCTGATGGTCCAACGAGGCCAAAACCTTTAGAAAACACAGAGGGAACTCAGAGGCAGATGTCTTCTTAACTCGCGGTGTCACCGTCCACACGTTGGGTTACCTGCAGTCAACCACATTCTGAAAATATTAGATGGAAAGTTCCAGAAATAATTCGTCAGTTTTCAATTGTGTGCCATGCTGAGGTGGGTGATGCCATCTCCAGCTCTGTCCTGCCTAAAGCAGGAAGAATCCCTTTGTCCAGCATGTCCACGCCACCTCTGCCTCCCACCGTCACTGGCTTAGCAGCCGCCACTCTGGGTCATGGGATCGGCTGTCGAGTGACCGCAGTGCTGTGTTCACGTCACCCTTGTTTGATGTCACAGTGGCCTCAGGGCACAGGAGCAGTGACGCCGGCAATTCGGACATGCCAAAAAGACGACGTAATGTGCTTCCTTTAAGTGAAAGGTAGAAATTCTCCACTGAAGGAAAGAAAAAAAAAATCACGTGCTGGGGTTACTAAGATCTTTAACAACCACAACTCTTCTGTCTGTGAAATTGTGAAGAAGGAAAACAATTCATGCTAGTTTGGCTGGGGCACCGCAAACTGCAAAGTTAGACCCACAGTGCGTGGTAGGTGCTTAGTTACGATGGAAAAGGCATTGCATTTGTGGGTGGGGGACACGGACTCAAACGTGCTCTGATGGCAGCAGTCAGGTTTGGTGCAATTTGTACCTTTGTACTTCTTGAAGTATACATAGAGTAAATCACACTTTCCAGGCAAAATTGTATCCCAAGAGGGAGCAGACACCCAATGAAAGGAGATGACAAAAATGTTCATCATCCCTGGGCCTCTTTTGTCCTTTCTTTAAGATTTTACTATTAAAACTTCTATCGTTCAAAAGTAGTTCCTTAAAAACAGGCTCCAAAACTGCTAAGGGTCTTCAACGCGTGTTTTGGGTCCCCTAATCAGGGCTCCGCTCCTTGGTTCCTCCAGGGCATTAGCCCGCACCCCTCATGCCAAGCCAGCAGGTGACAAGGACACACGCACACACGCATGGAGTGAGGGAGTGGGTACGCTTGAGTTATATCTGCAGGGCAAAATCAGTAAGAGAACTGGCCATGCCATCCATTTGATCTGTGTAAAGAGCCAAGCCAAATCATCTGTTTAATTTTGTATATGCGTAAAAGTGTGGAGTACCTTTCTAAAAACAGATTCATCTGAGAAGTGAAATCTGCAAAATGGCCCCGGGATAGTTCAGTTATTATATCCTAATGGAGAAATATAACGGAGGAAAGAGACGGAGAGACAGAGAGGAGGGGCAGCCCTACTCCACAAATAAATGAGATTTCAAAAATCTATTAAGAAATCAGAATGTTTTCCCATAAAAACATTATATGATGGCTGCCCAGAAAGTATCCAGCCATCGTTAACGTAAGGAGAGCAGGTCCATGGCTGGGTACTTTCCGGACAGCCCTCGTACAATATATGTTGGTTTCTAGGCAAACCAACAAAAGGCTTTTTTATTTTTTAACTCACTTTGAACCTGTATGTGGTACTAGTATATCATAAAACTGGGGGGGGGGGGGGAAACAGCTTGCATTAAACACTTAACAGTTTCCAGTTGTTACCTACCTCATTTAATCTTCATAACAATACCATGAGTTAGGTATAATTTATCATCATCATCATCATCATCATCTCCAATGTATAGATGCAAAAACTGAAGCTGAAGCTACTAATTGTTGGTGGAAGTACTCAAGGCAGGTTTTCTGAGCAAAGAAACTCATCATTTTAACCACACATAGTACTTACTTAGTACTCCCTCCAACTTACCCACTGCATGTCGTGTTTCCGAGACAATGTACCCTGAGTGCCAAATGGACATACCAAGACCCCATCACCTCGGCAGCCCTAAAGCAGAATGTGGATCCTGTCTGTGCCCCAGCCGGCCCCTCCCTGAGCAATGAGAACAGGCAATCACATGCTCCAAGCCAATGGACTGTAGGGAAAGTGCCACATGGTCGCAGAAGTTAGAGGGAAAAAGGCAAAGAGGAGAGAGGGTGTGTCTGGCCCCTGGGAGGGAATTTCCAGCCACAGAGGCTGCGGGGACACCTGTCCCAGGTGCTCATGCAAAAGGAAACTTACAAAACGGGCAGGTGAAGGTTAAGTCAGGAACTGCGTGTGTATTACATACGCCTTAGGCCCACTGGACGGTTTCGGTTGGACCCTCTGCTGACTCCGTGAAGACTACACTGCAGGATGTGGTTAGAGTTAGGAGCCTTGAGTGGTAAGTCCCATGCTGACACGAACCAGACATACAGTTGTCTTAGTCCGTTTGAGCTGCAATACCAAGATGCCATAGACTGCGCGGTTTATAAACAACAGAAATTTATTTCTCACAATTTGGAGGCTGGAACTCCCAGATCAAGGCGTTGGCCTGCTTCCTCACACATGGCTGGCTGTCTTCTTGCTTCTCCCATGGTGGAGAGGGACAGCTGGCTCTCTAGGGTCCCTTTTATAAGGCCACGAATCCCATCCACGAGGGCTCTGCTCTCATTAGCTACTCATCTCCCGACCTCCAAAGACCATCATCTTGGGGATTCAACATGTGAATTTGGGGGGCGAGGAGTACACAATTGCTCATGCCAGAGCATACAGTATTGGTAGCATCTTTTCCCTGAATCTCCATTTGTTTTATATTTAAATCTGAGGAAATTTGGCACAAGCAAAAGCACAAACACAAACACAAGAATATGATCTCTACGACCTATTCTGAAAGCCTTTAATTCTAATCATCTTCCTAAATCACACTGCTAAGGTCCAGGAAACATAAATCGCAAGCACAGGATGATGCTTGTGAAAATTAGGAGTGAGGGAAGAGGGAAAAAGGTCTTTCTCTCAGTTATTAAAGAAAAAATTATTCAATGACACCTGTTAAAGCACAGTAAGGCAGACTTTGGGACCA
>CM052454.1:10284061-10325926 GCA_028533085.1 Varecia variegata | reverse complement strand
TGGCCCCAAAATAACTGCCCCAACTCCTACGCTATGTGACTTTTCAGCTCAAACCCTGTTACTGCCTTCAGTCACCCCTGAGTTGCTCAGTACACAAATCTCGCCGGAGTGAATCTGACTTGTGGGGCTCGTCTGTAACGACCTGGCCTCGTGGGCTGCTGACCTGACCAGTTACCCGTTTCTATGCCAACCAGCTAGTGCTGTGGCGGCCACCCTCCAACACATCTCTAATATGTTTTAATTACAGAATAAAAGGTGTTAAAGACATCGTGAGCTAGAAGTAAAAAGAAAAGTGAGGGGTCTTATTCAAAAAACTGCTCTTATCCAAGACTTTAGAGGAAACTACTTTTGATTGCCCCAGCAGCCATTCTAGAAGTTTCCTAGAAACTTGATGGCAGCAGGGAACCATTTATCTACATTATTTCCGTCTGCCAATGTTTCCCAGTGTTGGAATATCTATTAATACCAAGAGAAGGGAAGAAGGGCAATATATACATAAACATGCTTAATATTTTACTATATAGCCCTTTTTAGAGATAAGGATGTTAATTTATTTTTGTTTTAGGTAATATTTTCTGTGCAAAGATATTAGCTGGGTGGCCGAGCAAAGCTGTGGGACCGGTGGGTTGTCCTGACATGTCATTGGAGGATGAGACAGGAGACATCAAAGGTAGGGATGGGAAGGCCAAGAGACTCTCAAGCTACTATAAAATTTAATTTCATATTGACTCATGCAGAGAGAAAGGATTCTCAAAAGCTTTTTGTGGTTGTATTTTGGATCTTTAGAAAAATACATTTGACAGAGTTTTCTGTTATTCAGGATGTAGCTTGAAAGCAAGAATAACTTCATATACGTGAAATGAAAAGGAAATAAAGTTTCTAGAAAAAATTATCTTTGAATTTGTATGACTCCTTATTAGGTAGCATTTGTGATAAAGATTATTTTTGCTGTTTTAAATGTGAAACTGATGAGATGCATACTTCATGAAAAATATATGGTCTCAATGAAGAAATTGTTCTCAAAATATAACCAATAGCAAATAAAATAGCAATAAGAAAGATTCTGGAAAAGTAGAAAAGAGATGAAATGAAATTAGATTCTAGTGAATTTTATCTGTGCTATTTTTTAAGGTAATTGAATTAACAGAGCAAACCACAGTGGGCAAATGGTTAAGATCTCAAAACAGGGTTTTTAAAATGCTGGGTAAGTACTTTCTTATGAAGGGACATCTGGGAATCTTCCAGAGTGGTTATACTTAAAACCTTGATGGCCAATTGTATCAGGAGAGACGGGGAATCATCTTCAACCTAATTATCATAATTTCATTGAAGTTACTTGGGTTTTTTTTTTTGTTTTTTATTTTGTTTTGTTTTGTTTTTTAGAGACAGAGTCTCACTCTGTCACCCAGGCTGGGTTGCAGTGGTGCAGCTATAGCTCACAGCAGCCTCAAACTCCTGGGCTCAAGCGATCTTCCCACCTCAGCCTCCCCAGTACCTGGGACTACAGGTGTGTGCCACCATGCCTGGCTAATATTTTGTTTGTCTTTTGTAAAGACAGGGTCTTGCTATGTTGCCTGGGCTGGTCTTAAACTCCTGGCCTCAAGTGATCCTCCTGCCTTGTTCTCACAAAATGCTGGGATCACAAGTGTGGGCCACTATGCCATCCTGTATAATTTCTTGACTAGTAATTGAAATACGTAGTGAGAATTGCAAAATCAGAAGAGAAATTTACTGGGTATGGAAAAAGCCACGGAAAACCTGAAAACCAAATGCTGCCTTGAGGGGAGAACAGAAAAGCACATGCCAAGATCGGATGCAAAGTTGTTCCAGTTTTGTTTTGGGGAAGGTGGCTGTTTGAACATATTTCCTGTGCTTTAGAACCACTTCTTTCCTTTTTCATCATCACGTTTTCCATCTGTAAAAATGATTATAGAAGTATATTTGCAAGATGGCCACAATCTTGCCATCTGTGTATAATCTCTGTATGTCAAAAATGTGCACTGACGCTACATAAGCCTTAAATCCAGCGATGACTCTCTCGTCTGTTAGAAAGCGCACCACTGCGCACGCGCGTGCCACGGCGTTGGAGTGATGGTTCAGGTGTAACTGAGTAAAACAGAAGACTTGACCTTGTGATATGAAATAAGTAGACTCAGAAGTTGTATAATCTGGACTCTTTTAAAACCTAAGTGAGATCCGAGTCTGTGCTGTCCTTGTTGGAAAGGGAAATCTTTAATCTATGTGCCTATGCTTATATGAAAGACACATTTATTGAAAACTTATCCTTTTTCTCCCCGAAGAGCTATCGATAGCTGTCAGAGAAAATTAAACGTAAAAGAAAAAAAATTACATTGAGCCCCCCCATGTGAAGTGGTGGCTGCAGGTGCAGCCAGGTGATTCTTTTACTACAAGGAGGCTTCTGGAAGGTAACCTGGGAGGTACATAGTAGAAAGATCTTGGCTTTGTTTTGCTTCATTTTGTTTTACCAATGGGAAAGTCTTCGATAATTATGGGCTGCCAACACCATAATGCGCCCTTATCTTAAAAGGAAAATTCAACTAAAAATTATTTCATCTTTCTTCCTGGGTAGGAAAAGCATTCAAAACAACCAGGACTCTAAAGACCACAGGAGTAATACCGAAGGAAATGCTAAGGTTGGCTATGAGTAGCACGAGCAGAAATCTTCAAATCTCCTCTCCTGCACTTCCTCCCTCCCTCCCCTGGTGGTAGACCCACAACTTCATACTGCTTTGGTCTCCTCGTTCTGGCAGGCTTTCCTCTTGGGAAGGGTCCTTCGTGTAGCTTTTACCTGGCTACCTTCTGTGGTGGTCACCTGGCCAGCAGGAACTCACGCATCCTTCCCGTACCAACCCGTGCTCCATTGCTGTCCCCTGTCCTCACTCCGCCATCGTGGGCAGTTCCTGCTACGATCGCCTTTGGTCTTCTTCGCTGGAAGTCAAGCACCGGTCTCTGTGTACCCCCAACCTCCAGGAGACACAGAGCAAGCCTAGATCAGCCCCCTCCGACCACCCTCACCAGACTCGAGGTACAAAGGAAGCACTTCCCCCTCCACCCCCAAACGGAAGGGGAAGGAAAATGCCCCCAACAACTTTCTACAAAGATACTTTCTCCCTCTTTCTTCAGCCTCAACTCTTTTATATCCTTTAGGAAGGTGCTGGATTAAGGGGACAAAACCCAGTGTTTCCACTTCCTTTGAAAATTCTGCCTGGGTGAGTTTTCATTCATCTTTTTGATAAAATGGTTTGAGTCACTCATACCAGTGTTTGCCCCTCACTCATTGTAAACTCTGGGAAAGCATTTAATTTCTTGAGCCCTGTTTGCAAAATGGGCTTTCCCCTCTGTCCAGCCTAACTGCAAGATCGTAAGAGTTTGTTAAGGAATGAGATGCAAAATTACTTCCTATGCCTTATATGTCAATAAGGTGAATTCATAAGCAAAGAGAAAAAATAATGCATCAACAGTAAATCTAGACATCTCAGTGAGTACAGCTTTTCTGCACACAGACAGATAGACATGAGATGTTTTCTAGACCAATCACTGCTCTTTAGAGGACATCCAAGCATGAATTTGGCACAAAGAGAACAGCTGTCTGTCCAGTTACCTTGACACACAAAGCCTTGGGGGTGCCTGACTTTGTACATTGACCTTTCAAACAAATTGAACATTGAAACAACAGCACCCAAACCATCTTTCATACGCCAAACTTGGACTTTTGTGTATCAGCCAATGAGCAATCATGAGCTTTCACTCGGGAAGACCGCCTGCCTCCAATGGTTCCATTCCATGGCGCCATATCTTTGTACGTGCAACCGTGTTTACGCAGGCAACTATTTCTATATTTATTACCTGTTTATCTCACAATTATATATAAATTAGTGCAAAAAAAATGTCAGAACATGCTTTTTTCTTTTTTACAAGACTCCCATTCAAACTTGCTTAGGCAAAAAGGAGAAGTTCAATACAAGGGCACAGAATTATCCCACAGTCCCCAAGATGAGGAAGTAGGCCTGACCTCAGCAGGATCTGAAACTAAGAAACTTATCAGGATCCCATTCATTCATTTTATTTATTCGACAAATATTTTTTTTAATTCTTCACTTTTTATATTTTTATTTTTTTATTTCAGAATATTATGGGGTACAAACATTTTGGTTACATATAATGCCTTTGCCTTGCCCAAGCCAGGGCTACAAGTTTGTCCTTCCCCCATACAGTGTGCTCTGCATCCATTAGTTGTGAGTTCACCCACCCCCACCACCCCCTCCCACCTGACCGGCACCCACTGAATATTACCATCATGTGAGCACCTCAGTGTTGATTGGTTAGGACCAATTTGATGATGAATGCATGTGGTGCTTGTTTTTACATTCTTGTGATACCTCACTTTGATGGATGGGCTCAAGCTCTATCCAGGATAATATGAGAGGTGCTAGTTCACCATTGTTTTTTGTAGTTGAGTAGTAAGTATTCCATGGTATACATATACCACATTTTATTAATCCACTCATGTATTGATGGGCACTTGGGTTGTTCCCATCTTTGCAATTGTGAATTGTGCTGCCATAAACATTCAAGTGCAGATGTCTTTATTATAGAATGTCTTTTTCTCCTTTGGGTAGATGCCTAGTAGTGGGATTGGTGGATCAAATGGTATTTCTATTTTTAGCTCTTTGAGGCATCTCCAAATTACTTTCCACAGAGGTTGCATTAGTTTGCAGTCCCACCAGCAGTGTGAGAGGGTTCCTATCTCTCTACATCCACGCCTACATTTGTTGTTATGGGACTTTTTGATAAAGGCCATTTTCACTGGAATTAGGTGATATCTCATTGTGGTTTTGATTTGCATTTCCCTAATGATTAGAGATGTTGTTGAGCACTTTTTTATATGTTTGCTGGCCATTATTCTGTCTTCTTTTGAAAAGTTTCTGTTCATGTCCTTTGCCCATTAAACACTAGGACAGGCACTAAGAAACTGCAGTGAATGAGCCAGACAAGACTCCTGTCGTGGAGCTTACATTCTGATGAGAAAGACAGACAATGGGAAGGAACAAATTAGAGCCATTGTGATTCACGCTATGAAGGAAATAAACAGGGCAAGGACATCGAATATAGCTGGGAACTGACCTTGTAGACTGAGCGATCAGAGAAGGCCTCTCTGGGGCGAGGGGCGGGAGGGGTTGGGGCTGAGATGTAAAGAGTAAGAATGAGTCTGATGTGCAAAGATCTGGGAGAAGGACACTCCAAGTAAAGGGAATAAAAGTGCAAATGACTGGAAGAAGAGCGCAGCCTGCCCCAAACACGGGAAGGTCAAAGAGCAAAGGGAGGAAAGTACGAGATGAGGCTAGGGAGCTGGTCAAGATTGGACTGCTCTCAGTCGACGTCCATTGGCTAAAAAGAATAAAGACTTATCTGAGCAAGCAAGGGGGGTTCATACAGAGTGGAATCTTGGAGCAATCCAAGAACAAGAGCAAAGAACATCCAACCTCCTGGTGTCCAGAACTGGAAAACCATAAGGAGCAAAAGCTGCTCTGTCAGCTTTTAGGGGACACTGTGACCTCCCTGTATCCCTGCTCCGAGGGTCCTGCCTGCTGTTTGCACACAGCCGAGATGGCCACATCACGGTCAGGTTTACTTGCTGAGTTGCACTAAACACCGACTGCAACTGTCTTCCGTGCGCACATTTCCCAGGAGTGGGAATCTAATTGGCCAGCTCATCTCCTTGAGCCAGGCCACACCCGTACAAGGTCACTGGGCAGCCGACACAAACACCTTTCTGAGACAAGCTGCCCTTTCCTCCTCCAGTTACACTGGACAGGTGGAACAATGTCACTCACCACAGAACATGGCCATAAACTGCAGAGTTTTCACAGGGTCAATTTTCCCAGAAGGTTGTGTGGCTAATTGGGCACCCTGATATACATATGCTACGTCAACTAATGAACATTTGCTTCTTTGCTAGTTATGTTGCATGATTTACAGGAATTTGCTTCATTTTTTCATTGAGTTTTTTTTTTTCCTAGATGGTCATTTTTTCCCATTAATTTCCTTGTAAGTATCTGTTCAACTGCAAGACTCCACTTACAGCTGAAATACGTCCACTGCCAATTCCTTCCTTCAGACAATTTTGTCATCTTCCAAAACTTCTAAAACTAGCCTCCAAACATGCAGCTTACTTAGAGAAACACAATCCATTAAACCCGGGACCTTCTGTGGAGACGCACGGATCAGCTTTGCACATGTGTGGCAGGCGCAAGGGCTCCCTTAAGCCCTGGTTATTCGTTACTTTAATGGCAAAGCCCTTTGAAGTGGATCAAAATATGATTTGTCAGTGGAAGGATGATAAAACCCCTACACTGGCAACATATCAAAAACCGGGGCCTGAAATTGACTTCTTCACGTGAAATTTCTCTTCTATTTTCACCGTAGGGCAAAAAGTCCACGGAGATGACTCGTCAGGCCTTTATGCTTTGGTCAGCTCCTTCGTTTCTCAAGCTGACCAGCAGTGCCATTTGCGGTCCCCTGGAAGAGCTGGCCAAGAAGACAGCTGCTTCCTCAGGGGAGGTCGCCAGCACCTCTGTGAGTCTGTCCAGATACCGTCCTAGTGCAAAGCCTTTTCTGCTGGACCACAGAAAGTGAGCAGCAGAGGATAAAACTCACCTCCTGCGTTTCTCTGGACCCTCTGCACATCAGACACCTCCTGCTGCCGTTCCTAGAAACCAGATGTTTAATGGGCAAAGCAAAGCACGATCACCTGTGCAGGCGGCTTGATTAAACACGTAATGAGGATAATCACAGTGCTTAATGTGTGCGTGGAGCTCTAGGAAGCATTTTACAGGCATTATTATCATCATCACAATGGACACCACTGAATTCAGCACTTGTCTATGCCAGACATTGTGCTATGTTGTTTATCCATATAATTTCATTTAAGGATTTGGATCCACAATGAGCTCTGAGCTATGTGAATGAGTATGATTATCTCTTCTATTTAATGTGGAAATTCAGGTCCAGAGAGGTTTGGTGAATTTCCCAAAGGCAAAGAATTTGTACATAATGAATATAACTAGAACCTCATTATTTTAACTCCTTGCCATTTATTCACTCACTGAAGACTTTTTGTTATCAAACATGTATTGAACTCCTACAGTGTTCCAAATACACGCTAGTAGCCAAGGGTACAGAGATGGACCAGGCTTTGTTTAGGAACTGCATCCTGGTTCATTAGTTTTTCTTAAGAAATATTTAATGAGTACTTAATAAACATCAGACCCCCTGGAAACAGCAATGAATAAGACAGTCCCTCCCTCGAAAAGTTAAGTAAAGTGGTTCTGAAATCGTATTGTGCATAAACATACCTAGGGAGTTTATTTAAAATGCAGAGTGCTGAATCCAACCCCCAGAGCATGTTTTAAACCAGTACCCCAGGTAATTTTTATACAGTTTCTCTGCAGACCACACCTAGAGAAACTCAGGTCCAGTGGGGCGGGGGAGAAATGCAGCAATGCACCAAGTACGGGTGTGCAGGGTGCTGACTGAGCAAGGGCTCTTGCGGGCTTTGGAGAAGGTGGAGTGAACCGAAGACTGAGAGACAAGCAGGAAATACCCACACCGAGGGGCGAGGGCCTGTCAGTTCAAGCTCTAATCCCATTTAATGGCAGAATGAACCCTGAGGAGGGATGGTTTTCTTCTTTTGGAGACTGACTCGCATAGAAAAAGGATTCCAGAATTAGACACAATTGAGTCCAAGTAGCAGCTCCGCCATACACTTCCTATGTGACTTGAGACAATTTACTTTAATTCTTTCTGATCCTTGGTTTTATCATCTGTTAAATGAACATCATGTGTTAAATCTTTGAGACGAGTGCTATAAGAATTAGACATAAAATGGGTGCTTAATAAATGACAGCTGTTATTATTTCCTTATGAATTGAACTATTTTGCTCTAAAAAAAACTTTTTAAAACACTTTTAATATTTCCCCCATTTTGGCTTATAATAGACAATGGAATTATGATACGATTGGACTTGTAATTCATCAGCGAGAGGACCTCACAAAAGACTAGAGTAATTGTTCTGTGTTTGGTAGCCAGATGTTCCCATGAACTGTTATATGGTGTTCAATTAAACTAAATTTCACCTGAGGATGCCACCATACTTTGAGTCCCTATGTAACAAACTACCACCTAACTCAGAACCTAAACAAACTGAAAGCCTAATTTAGGAGTGTATTACAAGTGTCAGTAACAAGTGACCAAGTTTCAGCCAATGACAGCAGCTGAGCTTCAGCCAATCATAGGCTGCCAACAACCAGACCACGCCCAAAGGAGGCAAAGCCCCAACTGTCAACGATCAAGCTGTTTCTGCACCTCACTTCCTTTTCTGTCTACAGATGCCCCCTGCCCTTCTTGCTGAACTGAGTTCTCTGAACCTCTTCTGGTTCCAGGGGCTGCCCAATTTGGGAACTAAACTCTGGTAAATCGAACTGTTCTGAAGTTTTTAAGAATAGCACAAGTTAGAAATTTATTTCACTTCTAAGAATTTTCAGCGTACAGTGTTAGATATGAGCCACAATCTGTGGACAAGAATATTCATTAAAGCTTTGTTCATCATACAAAAACTAGAAGCCACCTAAATGTCAATCAGTAGAGTTAAATATATTTCAGTACACCCATGTGGAACGGAGGCAAACACTAAATAGCTATTTAAAATGATAGGTAGATTTATAATAACATGGAAAATTTTGAAATATATTAAAAACTGTAGTTAGAATTTGATCGCACTCATGCAAAGGAAAAAGCTTAGACCTGTTGAGCAGAAACAACTAACTTCTTACTAGAATGCAGATTCCCTTCTTCTTCCTGGCACACAAGTAGACTACATTCCCCACCCAATGTTTATTGCTTATTTTGTGGCAGGAGCTATTTAAAAGGCTTTACAGGTATTATATAATCAACACAACAGCCCTACGAGGTAGATATTCTTGTTATCTGCACTTTACAGATGAGGAATCTGAGGCACAGAGTTGTTAAGTAGTTTTCCCGAAGTCACACAGGTAGTAAATGGTGTGATGAGGTCACAGAGCTCTAGCCAAGAAAATGTGAGTGGAGGTCTGGTGCCCTAACCCCCAAGTCTAGCTCATAAAAATCCTCCGCCTCCTCTCCCCCATGACCCCTTCCAATGGACCAAAATGGAGCCCACTATTCTGAAAACCAGGAATCCAACTCTTAAAGGTGGTAGAGCCTCTATATTTCTGAGTGTCTGAGTGACTGTTCACACCCCAATCATGTACATTTGCAAGATATAAATGTCTATAATTTGGAGCTATTAACTATTTGGGGTCTATTTGTTATAGGTTTTGATCTATATTAGCTAACACATACGTATAAGTTGCCAGGGTCTAAATGTAAACTAAATGATTTTTTTTTTTTTGTCTGTTATGTCCGCTGCTATAATTCTAATACCAAGAATAGTGCCTGGTAATTAGTAGGCAATCAATAAATACTTCTTGAATAAATAGCCTGAAAATGTCTGGAAATATATATATACTTTTTGAGAATGACTAACTCTGGGAGGTAGGATTAGGGAAGGGGGAACAGCAGACTTTTTTCTACACTACTTTCTATACAGTTTAATTTTACAAACCAGCATATATTAATTTTAAAATAGAAATCTTTTAAAGAACACATTAGGGGTGGTAGACTCATACCCTGACTCTTAAGGAATGACATCACAGAGGGCCATGACCCCCGCTGTTCACTGTTTAGACAGAGACCAAATCTGGAGCTGGCTGGATTACCCGTCTGACCCACGCCTCAGTTCTTAGCCGGAGGAAACCCAGTTGTGACTACCACTGTTTCTCAAAATCCATCTAGGTGGCATGATTGGCAGAAGTATCTGTCACTGCAACTCTGCCCCTGTGTAGACAGACTGAAGATGACCCTTGTTCAGTGAAAGCATCAGCACAAATCTCAACGTCTCTCCTGCCACTCCACGAGAGCACGTGGTCTAAGAGCAAAACCTGTCGACGCCTATTATATGAAGCTAGTATCAAAGGAAAGGTCACCAAGACAACTGACATTTTATTGGTTCATTTTCCTATGGTCACATCTATTTGACATCAAGATAACTGTTTGAAAGCTGGAAAATCCAATGTGGTTTTCTGCATGGTGCCAAGATCTCATTAGATCTCATTTATGTGGTTCTTTTTTTTCTGGATTGGTAAATATTTTAGTAATATGTAGACACACTGATAGTAATATTTGCTCCATGAAAGGAAGAAACTTGAGTTACTTTCATAACTTTCGCATTAAAACAAACGCTGGGATATGAACCAGAAGATTAAATTTCTGCCACTCACAAATTGTGTGACCTTAGGGTGGGAGTGGCCTTAAATCCCTGCTTAGTCTCCTTTGCAGTTTTAAAGATGTTGTGACAGTGATTAAATAATAAGAAAGGTCTTTGAAAAGCAAAAAGTGCTATAAAAATAAAGGCATTGAACACCCTCAGCTTGACTGAAAGTTAGAGGTAGCATGTGTTATTCCTTTTGTTTTATGATAATAATACCCAATCTAGACTGTAAGCTCTATAAAGGAGGTCAACACTCAATTGCCCCACCGTTATTAGCCCCAAGGCCCCGCAGAGTGCCTGACATATGGAGGCTCTATCAGCAGGGGTCAAACAGAAGCAGAAGCAATAGGAGTGACACGAAATACAGGAGCTGAGTGGTTTCCCTGCATCTGACGGCGGCCCAAGGCTGCTGCACGTGAGGGGGACAGCAGTCGGGAAGGACAGCTGGCCGTGAGGGCAGGGAGAGCGAAGATAAACCAGAACTGGCATCTGTCCCTCCCCACCGCCAAGCTCAACACACAGGTGGCCTGCAGGACAAGCTAAGGCCCCTTGGCACAGAGCCAGAGACAGGAGACCTGAAGCAGACGACCCAGCAGGAGCTGGAGAAGCTGCGGCCCAGGTGCTGCCCACCTGGCCGGCCGGGGAGGCCAGGCAGCTCGGTGACAACAGGCACGGGCTACCACCATCACTGGCACTCTCTGCATCAAATTTCAGAGCACAGAAAGATGGTGGTGCTTCTTTTCCGTCTCCCAAATCTCCTGCAGATTTCTCTTACAGACAACCCTAACCCTGAAACACAGAGGGATTATGAATTCTGAAAAACACAGTTCCCTTTTAGTGACGCTGACACAGTAAAAGCCACCACACAGACACCCAATACATGCTCCTTACATAAGTGAATTTGTTTCCACATATAAATATTTGACAGTAGAATTGAAAGTGTATGAGATTCGTATGATGTTCGGGGCAGAAGCTCAACCCAGACCAGAGGTTCTCCGCCCGGGGCAAGGAGCTGGCTGTCCTGTCATTCCTGTTGGCATCTTCCCAAGTATGAACTGGAGAGAAGAGCCATTGACAAAGCTGGTGAAGTGACACAATGGAGACGTAAGATTTGGTAAGTTTCAAAACACCCTCAGAACTAGCAGGACAGGGAAAAGAACAATGAGGTTTCCACCGACCATCTCAGCTGGGGAGTGACATCCATAGACCTGGGTATAAAGAATTCTGTCATTTCCCAAGTCTTGCAACTTCCATCATGTTGTTATTTTTTGGTTGTTTTTTTATTCCCTATTTTCCTATAAAACTCTCAGAGTGAAAAACAATGGAATTTAGCTTTATTTGAGGTGTAGGAAGGAAAGGAGGTTGGGAGCAATCAATTAACCTTTCATTCAATCTAGTATCTCTTACTCTTCCATTATAGTTTTTCAGACTTACATACAGTTCAGGGAAATTTCTTTATTCCTTTATGTCTTACCATGACTTTTCATTCCATGATGGGTAATCAGTTAAGAAATGCAATTACTTTAATAAACAATATAAAACAAATATATTGCATTGCCCTGTAGAAGACGTAGGTCATTATCATAGATAAAATTCTGTACTTTAAACATTCCTAATAGTTTGACAATTGATTTGGATAAAAATAAGCTATCTTTGTTTTTTTGTATTGTTTTGTTTTATTCTGTGAGACAGAGACTTGCTCTGTCACCCTGGGTAGAGTGTCGTGGTGTCAGCCTAGCTCACAGCAACCTCAAGCTCCTGGGCTCAAGCGATCCTCCTATCTCAGCCTCCTGAGTAGCTGAGACAACAGACACATGCCACGCCCAGCTAATTTTTTATTTTTAGTAGAGACAGGGTCTCCCACAGTGCTAGGATTTCAGTCGTGAGCCACTGCGCCCAGCCTGGACAGCTATCTTTGAAGAGTATCAACCACATTAAGCCTTAGGTGTTTTCCCTATAAAAGAAAGAACTGTGATTTGGGTTATTGAAACTGGTCTAGAACCATGAATCTGAACTTCAGAAAATTTGACCAATTCCCTCTGTTCAAACTGTCATGACTCGCACATATTCCTGTAAGGTACAAGCTCTCCCGTGTTGGCCTCAACAAGAAAAGATTTCACGGAAAACAAAGAAAGGGTCTTAATTCAGACAGGAAGGAACATGTATAAAGACAGGTTGTGGTGACAACAAATTATTTGTACCCAGCAAACTAAACACCCCCAAAAGATAAATATTTGGAGGGAAGAATGCTTGACTCCAAAATTATTTGCAAAAATGAAAGTAAAACAATAGTTCGTTCTAACTGATGCCAACTCAGGAAAGTGCAAACTCATCATTCTTCTGTCTTAAACTGGCTTTTCCACGTTATTACCCTTTATCTGTCAATGGAATCACTCTGCCCCCAACTGTGAAGCTCCGATTCTCTAAATGTGATGACTCTTCCTTTCTTCCTCTCACCAATTCTTCCTTCATTGTATTTCTCCCATTCACCATTGTATCCACAATATAGCTCAGCTTTTCACAGGATTGAAACAAAGTGACTACAGTTTCCTCCTGTTTCCCATTTCATGCCTACTCCAACCCGGTACCCCTGGACAATGTCACTCCAAAAACGTTTCTTCTTTCCTTGTTCCCACTCAAAAATTTCAGTGACTCTTCAGTCTCTCCACTGCCCCTGGTGGGGGCTGGGAGGATGGTTTTCACAAGCCACTAAGGGATTTTTTTTTTTTTTTTCCAAAAACTAGATACGTCTCTTTGGAAATTCTAACTACAGGGCTGCCTCATGTCTGCCCCTCTCCCCACCCCCACTCTGTCCCCACACCCCCTCCCCCATCCTGACATGCGCTCAAGAAGGGGATAGTAATTGCTGGTAGGTGTATCACATACCTTATGTTCTGCGATAGGAAAAAAAAATGGTTAAGAACCACTGGACCACAAAATAAAGTCCAAATTCCTTGTCAGGTACTTGATCTCATATCCAATCTATTTATCTTCTTACTATTTTTCCCACCAACCTTGACAGAAAACCAGTTACTACTAGAAATAGGATTAAAACCATTAGGAAACTTGGCCCTTATTATTCCAAATGTTACAGCTTAATGGGAGAGAAAAACACAAGTAAACTCAGAACATTAAGGAAGAAAACCGGGGTGCTAACGGCAGTGAGAGGACGCAGGCTCGTGCTTCCAGAACTGAAAGGAGAGCTTTGACCTCCTCCATCATCCTGGATTAAGTAGAGTTTCTTCATTTGGGGGCCATGTAATAACTTCCTTTCTATGGAAATGCCATGCAAGCAACTGTTCGTTCTCTTATTCTGGGCTCACCTCATGCCAAACAAGGGTGCGGGCTGAACAGCAGGCCCAAGAGCCGAGACAACATAACAATTTTCCGACAGATCCTGAAAATAAGTAAGATATATTCTGGTAGATTTTGCTAACCACCCAAAGTGTCTAAAATGGGAAAGAAAACAAAACAAAACAAAAAAAGGAGCCACTGTGGGTATGTGTTGTTCATTCATATTTTGTAGGCTGCCCTACTGTTTGTTTTCTCAGCTATTTTTATTAGTAATGGGCAAAACAGAAAAACAGAGTGAGTCACAAATAGCAAATGCATATTTAGGGTCTCTAGCTAAGAAAGGGAAGATGACAAAGAGAGTTAGGAGCAGGGACTGACTCCCTTGAGACCCAGAGAGGATTGATTCATACAAGGGCATTAACTGTGTTCCTCTCTCCCTTCCACCAGGGGGGTTTGTCCCATGCAAGCAGGTCAGTGTTTGGTGGTGTCCTTAGAAGGAACCTGGGCCTGGAAGGTGGAAGAACATAGGCCTGGGGTCCAGACAAAGTCAGCTCTGACTCCCGGCACCAGCACTTTCTAGCAAAAATAAACCTGTTTCCTCTTCTGTGAAACGTTCTTTCCTCTGTGAAAAGGAAAAAATAAAACCTTTCTTGCAGATAATCTGGTGAAAATTAAGAGATGATATGTGTGAAGAGACTGGTTCGCAGTGGACAGTCAATAAATTGTAGCTATTATTTTTGTCAACACTAAGCCAAGGTCACTATTAACTCATAACTACAGGCCCCAAAGACAAACCACAGTGAGACCACCAGTGTTAGCAAATCTTCCCAACAACTCAAGGAACCATCTAAATTCACTAGGTGTAGGACGGTAAGCAAAGATATTAACTTAAGTTTGTTCCTCATACACATGGGGATAATAACATCAAACTTCTAGGGATTAAGGAGAAATTATTTTAGAGTTTAGGTCAGGTCAGTAACTGGCACATAGGAAACACCCAATAAATGGTAAATGTTATTATTACCATTTTACTTCACAAATTTAAAAAGTGAGGAGTAAAGACTGACACTGTTCAAGATTCTGAATTTCCAAACATCCTCCCTACCAAATGACGTCACCTCCTATCACCCATGAGCACAGATGAAATTAGACCCTGCCTTTGAATTTTCCTTTTCAGATCTTTTTCCTTTCCATACTTCGTTTTCCTTTGCAAAGGGGGCATTAATGTTTTTACAAAGAGTCCCATTTGTTTACTCTATAGGGCAATGTTGAGAATTAATTGCAAAGGCTGTTGGGTGAAGAGATGCTAACATGAGCATAAATAAATGACATCATTATCATTTTCTTCTAAGCTAACTATGGTTAAGCTTTCAGTCACGTGCAAGTGACTATTACATAATATGTATTTTGGCCATCTGTCCTTCTTACTCTAGTTCCGCCCCCTCCCACTCCAGAAGAGACGGGCCATTTAAGATGCCTCATCTAAGGGACGTCAGAGTCATTTCACCTTCACAAAGCTTTGGAATCTCTGTATGATAAAACTAGACACGTGGAAGGTGTAATGCTTGAGGTTGCGGCATAGTTCCTGCAACTGTGTCAGCAGCAGGTAGCCAAACACATTACTCTATCAGGAGGACTATAAAAGGAACAGGGTGCTCTGAAGTTCAAAGTGTCTACGGTGTGGTTTTTTATTTTACACTTTCATTTGGCGGGCAACACACGTGGGATTCCAGCGGAAAGAAGCCTAGGGTGCTCACTGGGGCCCACCAACATTTTTAAAAACATCATTCAACTCTGATTCAGCCTTTACAGAGAGCCCACTCGGCACCAGGCACTCGGTAATATTTTTTCCCCATTGCTGGATTTCCAGAGTCTTGACTGGCACTTTCTCGCCAAGCTTCCAGCCCGGTGCACTCTTCTTTGTTCGTCAGTCTACCCTTCATCTGCTAACGTGGTGAAGAATCGAGAGTTTCTCGTCAGCAGCAATTCATCAGATAATTGCTCTCTTCCCTGTATTGACTTGATGGAGACACAGCAAATCTATGTCGTTTTGGTCCAAACGACACGTTTTCCCTGACAGCAGTGCTTTTTTTACCTACCCCGGAATTAAGCACACGGGGCCCTCAACTGAAACTGCATTAGGCATAGCGCCTGGCGGATAAAACGTCCTTCGTAAGCATTTGCTTGATTAAATTCAGGCTTTAACTTTGTTATCCAGAAAAGTGCTGTTTCACCTTTGCAGATACGGATCTGGCTACGCATTTTAAAAGCTTCAGGTGAAACAATGAACAGCCCCGTCTGCGAACCCCTCACAGTAGGACCAGAAGGCTGAGGGACCTTCTGCAGACAGCACCGCCCAGACCCCAGTCTCCCTGGGCTTCACTGGGTCATCATCAGCTGTGCGGCAGCAGGCGGCTTGCTGAATCTCTCTGAACGTCTCCGTCCTAATCTGCTATCTAGAACCATCACCACAACCTCGGGAGGTTAGTTTGAAGACTAAATAATATAATGACTGTAAAGTGCATGGCATAGATGAGACATTTAATAAACGTTCATTTCCCTTTTTTGGTCTCTGCTAGCAAAAACTTAACTTTGCCGGGACAAGTTTGCCAAACGCTCGCCGCTGCGGGATTATAAACGCTCTGGCACTCGCCGAGGACGTGAGCGGCGTCAGGCACGTCTCAAACTGCAACGGAAATTAGATGCTGCTCCCCCGCCACCCACTCTACCCCCCGGGGCCCCAAAGCGCATTAAAATAACATCAGGGCGATGACTTAAGCTGAGACTCGGGCTGGCAGGCAGAGCACGAGGCCCCGCTCCCTGGAGGCTCGGCTCTACTTGCGGGCGCGACCGCGGCGCCCGCCCGCTGACGTCACGGCGCAACGTCCCCGCGCGGGCGTCTCTGGGAAGGAGCGGGAGGGGCGGGGCGAGGAGCGCCGCCGCCGGCGCCTTTTAAAAAGCCCGCTGGAGCCCCCTAGTGGCCATTGGCCGTCATAGGTTTCTCTGCAAAAAAAAAGCTGGAGGCTTCAGGAAAAATCCCAGGGCTTCAGTTGTATTTGTCTTCTTTCTCTGCTCAGTGATCAGGGTTTTCTTCCCCCCTCAGAAGCTGCTGGTAAGAAAACCACCGCTTCGTAACAGGCCTAAACAGGTCTCAAGTTTAGAAACTTGAGTTACAGGAGGCATGGTCGTCAAAATGATGGTTTTAATTTGGGGAGGAGTTCTGAAATAGTCTTTGCAATCCTCACCAGGAAAGCAAAAGGCAGAGCGAGCAGGTTGGGGACTGGAAGGATGCACCTGCGTGTCCTCCGTGAGCCGTCGGCCGTGACCGCGTGCAAGGGCCCGCTTCCTAGAGCCATTCCCACGATGCGGGAGAAGAAATAAAACAGTAAGTCAAGCTTGTTCTGCTCATGGACAAAGGTCAGACTGTTGCGGCTGGTGTGTTTCTGTCTCCTGAGTCTTTCCCTCGCAAACCCTAGTGAGAGTAAGCAATAATGCTGTATCATGCCGGGGAATAAATAATAAATGATTCCTCCTAGACTCCGGCATGTCTGGAACACAGACACTGGTCCAGCAGGGCTTTTCATATACAAAGTATCAACACACTCCTGGGAGGGTGTTCCTCCTTCAGCAATTAGAGAAGACAGCACAACACAAAGTACGGCATCCACTAAGCGATGAGGCACCAGCATCTTTGGCATTGCCTAGAGACAGCAACCTGGGCACAGCCATTAAAGACTCCACTTTCAGAAACTTGTAACCTTGGTGCTGTTAAATTAAATAAGCAGGAGCTCATTGGCCTGAGAATGTCTCCATACTTTGAGTTCTTACATAACAAACAACCTAACATGGCACATAAACAAACCAAAACCTAATTTAGGAGTATTTTGTTGTCGTTGTTAAAAGTAGCCAGGTTTCAGCCAATCACAAACAACCAAACTTTAGCCAATCACAGCCATCCAACTGATCCCACCATGCCCAAACAAGGCAAATGCCTGCCTGGCTGAAGCCCATCAGATGATTTCTACACTTTTCTTCTGTGTTCATCCTCTAAAATCTTGCCGTTCACACTGTCGTGTGCAGCTCTCTAAACCTCTTCTGGTTCAGAGTGCTATCTAATTCATGAATTGTTCTTTGCTCAAATAAAGTCTGTTAAATTTAATTTGTCTAAAGTTTCTCTTTAACAGAGACTCTGGCTTCCCCTGATGACTGTCCTGCCTTAGTGGTCACTGAAGGTAGAGCCATCACTTTTGGCATCAGCAGTGACAGGAAACATCCTCCCAGACAGCCAGAACAGAAAAGGAAAATGGCAGACAGCTCAGGTTCCCAGGGGCTATTTAGTTCGTCAAATCAAGCTTTCTGTAGTGGGTTCAGTGGATTCCCAAAAAAAAATATATGCGTATGTCCAACCCCTTGGAATCAGTGAACATGACCTTATTTAGAAAAAGGTTTTTTGAAGATACAATTAAATTAAAAATTCAAGATGAGATCATCCTGGATTATCGAGGTTAGCCCTAAATTCATTGGTAAGTGTCTTTATAAAAGATACAGAGGTGAGATTAGAAAGATAGTGGTGAAAATCATATGCAGACAGAGGCAGATATTGCAATTATGCAACCACGGTCCAAGGGATGCCTGAAGCCACCAGAAGCTGAAAGAGGCAAGAAAGGACTTTCTCCTAGAGTCTTTAGAGGAAACATAGGCCTGCCTACACCTCAATTTTAGATTTCTGGCCTCCAGATCTGTAACAGAATAAATTTCTGTTATTTTCAGCCACTCAGCTTATGGTAATTTTTTAAGGCAGCCCTAGGAAATTAATGCACTTGCAAAAAATATTGACTGAGGACATTCTCTACACCAAATACCACCCCAAGTACCAGTGATACAACAACAAAAAAAGACCCTGCTCTCATAGAGCTTATGTTACAAAGAGGATAGAGAGTATACACTGGTGAATAAACAAACAAGAAAATTTTTGAGAGTGAAAAGTCCTGCAAATAAATATGTCTAACATGACCATGTGGTAAAGAGTAATTGAGGGGCGCAACTCCAGACACAGTGATTAGAAAAGACTTCTATGAGTAGGTAACATTTCAGCTGATACCATCCAGAAATATCCAGAAAAAATTGGGAAGAATCTTAGGGGTGTTGGACTTTTTCAAGAAGTCAGGGTAGAGCCAGAAAAATGCTATTTTGTAACTATCACTATGCCCCCATTAAGGTCCCCAAAATTGTTTTTCAAGCTGTATTTCTTGGAGCCCTAAGGTGTTCCACTAAAACCCATGCAGGGGCCACAACTGGAAGAAGGTTGGAGGAGACCCAGGCAGGGCTCATTGTCCCTGACACCTCCACTGATTAGAGCATCCACAGATCGGTTAACACAACTCGTAAACCTTTTGCCTGAGCTCTTTCCCTTCCACGTCCAAATCTTGGCATGTATTGTCGTGAATACCTTTACCCTTCACTTGGGTTTTAGATTATTAACTCAAGCTACCACCTTAGATTTTCTCCAATTTATTCATTAGGTGTCTTCCCCTCCCAAAGGAGTGTCGGGGAAGAATCTAGTGCACTGGTGAGCAACCCCCAGCCTGTGGCTCCGTGCAGCCCAGTTGGGTTTGTGAACTGTCCATAATATAACTCCGAGAACAAGAAGTGAAAACATTAGTATTGATAAGTGATATTCCCACCCGTACATACATATTTCTAGAACCCTCCCTGCGTTTTCTCTTACCTCCAGGGTTCTACATTCCGTTCCCTTTGTCTGAAACCCACAGTCTCCTTCCGCCTAGCAAATTCTAAATTTGTCACATCTCTCTGAATCTAATCAGTGTTCCTATTGTATAGCATTTATCATACTATGTTATAAAAATGCTATAACTGTGTCTGTAATTCCCAATGGACTATAAGCTTTAAAACAGTAAAGATTGTGTCTTCCATTTGTTTATTTTTTTGTATCAAAAGCAGGTAAAATGAATATTTGTTTACATATATATAGTAAGCACATTGACTATTAACCCCAGCCCAGGAAATGACCCAGGAGGCCTTCAGCGCTGCTGAATGACCTGATATGTTGCCCAATTCTCAAACAGAGAATATACACACAGATGCCTTTGCTTTTGTTGCAAAAGCAATGGCTACACAACCGTGTGAGCAACACGAAACCTTGCAGGAGATTAAAGCTGACCTCTCTCTCTCTCTCTCTCTCTCTCTCTGGTGGGGCTTTAGTGGGTTCCTCTCACTGTGCTCTAGCACCGTGTCCCTGTCCCCTGCAGTCTCCCTGACCCAGAAGGAAGAATTTCTCTCACAGGTTGTCACTTATAACTCCTCTCTCAGGTACACCTCCACACTCCTTCTGCTGAGGACTCCTCTCCACCCCAGGAGGTCTGTTGAGTAGATGCAGGCTCCATGCTGGATGACTCCCAGGCTGCCACGTCCAGTCCATTTGACACACTCATGCATCCTTCACCCCGACAGTGCCTTTGAGGCAGGCTGATCCCAAAGCAGCAGCAGCCACCACCAAAGCTACTAACTAGAAAGCCCTCGGCTCTCCCTCTAGGCTTTCTGGACAGGAATTGGACCCCAGACCGCAGTTCACCATAGTTCCTTCAGACCAGTTTGCACAACTTCAGGGAACACGTTTCAAAGTCCCCCAAGGTAGGTGGTGGGGTCTCAGAGCATGAAAAAAAAATGCTTTCCAAATAAATGTATTTGACCATCTTCTCTCTCTTGCCATACTCTGAACACTTTTTACACCCTTGATCTGCTAAGTCAGGGGACTGATCCTCAGAGAATTCCTTTACCAAAGTCTACATTTACAGATATGTCTCACTCCCCCTTTTGCTATCAATAACTATTTTGTTAGTGCCTCAATTGAAAGTGAGGTATGAGAGTCCCCTTCTGACATGACTGCAATAGCTAGTGGAAGGCTAAGCTTCTGTAATAGAGAGACCCAAGACACAATAGATTAAATAAGCCTGAGGCTTGACTTTTCTGGACTGGAAAGGCTGCTTTGCTTGGTTAATCTAGGACTCAGGTTCCTTCCATCTTAATGCTCAGGTGTCCTTTAGGGCTGCGGTCCCCAACCCCCAGCCATGGACCAGCACCAGTCCATGACCTGTTATGGACCAGGCAGCAGAGCTCTGCCCTCCTCTCCATCCGTGGGAAAATTGTATTCCATGAAACCCATCTCTGCTGCCAAAAAGGTTGGGGAACCACTGCCTTAGGGCAGTAGTTCTCAAATCTGTTGTTCCCAGAACCCTGTTATACTCTTACAAATTACTGACACCCCACAAAAATCCAAAGCATTGCCACCACCAAATGTTGTCAAGGACGTAGAGCAACAGAAACTCATTCATTGATGATAGAAATGCAAAATGGTACAGCCACTTTGGAAGACAGTTTGGCAGTTTCTCACAAAACTAAACATACTCTTACCATATGATCCAACAAACATGCTCCTTGGTATTTTCTCAAATGAATTGAAAACTTATGTCCACACAAAAATGTGCACACGGATGTGTATAACAGCTTTACTCGAATTGCCCAAACTTGGAAGTAACCAAGATGTCCTTCAGTAGATGAATAGATAAATAAACTGTGCTACATCCAGACAATGGAATGTTATTCAGTGCTAAAAAGAAATGAGCTATCAAGCTATAAAAAGGCGTAGAAGCTTAAATGCATATGCAGTGAAAGAAGCCAATCTGAAAGGCTACATACTGCATGGTTACAATTATGTGGCACTCTGGAAAAGGAGTGCTTTTTTGGAAACAGTGAAAAGATCAGCAGTTGCCAAGGGGAAGGGGAAGGGAGGGATGGATGAACTGGCAGAGCATAGAGAATTTTTAGAGCAGTGAAAATATTCTGTATAATACTATACATTTGTCAAAACCCACAGAATGCACAACACCAAGCATGAACTTAATATAAACTATAACGATGTGTCAATGAAGACTTACCACTTGTAACAAATGTACCACTCTGATTTGATAGTTGGGGAGGTTGAAGTTGAGGGGCCAGGAGGTATATGAAAACTGTCTGAACTTTCCATTCAATTTTGCTGTGTACCTGAAACTTCTCTAAAAAAGAACTAAAATAAACATTTCTTGAGGACCCCAAAGAGCTTTGGATTTTACAGACTAAAAGGCTATAATCAATAATTATTGCATTAGAAATTAAAACTAAATTTTTATAATATTTATTCCCTCATTTATTTTGTTTGTTTTGTTTTGGAGGTTTTGTTGGTTTGTTTTTGAGACAGGGTCTTGCTCTGTCTCCCAGGCTAGAGTGCAGTGGCATCATCATAGCTCACTGCAACCTTAAACTTCTGGGCTTGAGTGATCTTCTTGCCTCAGCCTCCCAAGTAGCTGGGACTATAGGCATGCACCACCACGCCTGGCTAATTTTTCAATTTATTGCTTTTTCTCAGGCTGGTATTGAACTCCTGGCCTCAAGCAATCCTCCCGCCTCAGCTTCCCAAAGTGCTAGGGTTACAGATGTGAGCCACCATGCCTAGCCTATTCATTTATTTAACAATAACAATAATCAACTCATTACATGTGAACAGAAGCAATATATTTCTAGAAAAAATAAATCAATTTAAACAGAAACTTAATGAGAACAGTAAAATTATTCTGTTTTTAAAAATCTCTTTAATATCTGGAGTAATAAAAGTCAGCTGGATTCTCATATTATCTTTTGCATTCAGTCTGTTGCACTGTGTTGTTTTCATTGAAATAGAGGAATAAAATCCAGCCTCACACAGAGTTATAGTTGGAAAGGGGAATGCTATTTTAATAGTCTTTTCATGGCTATTCCTGTTTGGTGCTATACCAAAACGTGACAAATGATAGTTGCTAATAGGATAGTGCAGGGTAGAATCTGAAACCTGATATTTATGAACATTTCATATTCTGTTATGTTAAAATTCACTGATCTATCTTTCCATTTGAATGGGTTTTTTGACTATGTAATTTTGTAACATCATACATTAGTCATTTGGAAAACACTGATTCACTGAGTGAATGCAAGTTTTCCAAATGTTGATAACACTTCATCATGGAATATTTTTAAAACATATTAACCTATATACCTGTCAGCATCATTAGGAAAAGTCTTTAAGCTTTGAGAAGTTGTCAAGTTCATAGTAGCAGATGAAAGTTTTTTTAAATACTCATCTTTGCTTGCCCACTCAAATTTTAACATTGGCTGATCTTGTTCATTTAAAAACAAAAAAAATGTTTGCCAAAATCCCCAGGTCAAAATAACCATAGTCTTTTTGTCTACTAATTTAAATGTAAATGGCGGTATACCACCAAACAACAACAACAAAAAAAAACCCAGCAAGTTCAGCCATTCAAATAGATAGTCACACAACAGGTGTCTCCAAGTGAGACACCATCTCACTTGGGTATGCAGAAAAAGATGTGATGCAAACTTGCCTTTTTGTCACAGTGTATGTTCAAAAGCTGTGTACTCAAGGGCCAGGCTTTAATAAAATTAATAATTTTTGCTGCTGCATCAAGGCAACCTTAGGTAAAATTGGCACTTTTTACTACTAGTGCATGGTGATGAATGACTGTTGAATGATGATTTGTGCAGTGTGAGGAACCACCTAGATCTGTGCTAAACTGACAGTTTTACCCATCATTGATTTTGTACCATCAGTGTAAATGTCAACACAGTGAAAAAGACAAATAACAAATTAATATTATTATAAAGATCATTTTGACCTCTCAGACCCTCAGAAGTGTCTTGGAGACTTATAAAAGAATGCAGACCACACTTTGAAATCAACTGTCCTAGAGCTCTGTCTGCATCTGCATAGTCGAAGTTAGGTGACCTCCATATCAGCCTGTTGGAAGGGAAAGCTAGTCAAGAAAAATGAGTAGTTGCTACTTCTGCTTGCATTCTACTGGTAAAAACTTAGTCACTTTGTGTTTATTAGCTATTTCTGAGTAAAATCCACCCCCAAAAGTTAGTGTCTTAAAACAACCACCATTTTATTCAGATCATTATTCCACAGGTTAGTGATGTAGACTGGACTCAGCTGCATAGTTCTGGTCCCTGTGAGAATTTCTCATGCGTCTTTGATCAACTAGGTGGTTTTGCTTCTGGGGGTTTGCTGACTGTCAGCTGAGGAGATGAGGTCATTAGACATGTGTCTCTTCCACCCAGCAGGCCAGCCCAAGCTTGTTCACAGACAACAGTGAAATTCCAAGAAAGGGCAATGTTACAAGAGGCCTTTTGAGACACACCCTCAGAATTGACACAATGTCACTTCCACTGCATTCTCTTAGGCAAAGCAAGTCATAAAGCCAGCTCATCCTCAAGAAGTTGGGAAACAGACTCTACCTAATGAAAGGAGAAGCAGCAAAGTCACATTGCAGAAGAGTATGAATACAGGGAAGGGAATAATTACAGTTAGTTAGCAAGTGCTCTCCCACACACGGCCAAAATTAGCAGCCAAAAAGGGTGATGGAGTCTTCAAGTGGCAGGCATAAACCAGTGAGTAGGAAGAACAGATTTATTGGGAACAAGTTAGCAGTCTATGAAGATTTCAGTTGTCCCCCAATTCTAATCAAAATCACTACAAAGTTTTTTGCAGAACTTGACAATTTGATTCCAAAATCTATGCAGAAAAACAAATGGTTTTCCTATGTAACAAGAGACAAGACAATGCTAAAGAAGAACAAGATGGCGACACCTGCCTTTGCAGCTATCAGGGACAATGGAACAGATTAAAGGCCAGAAACAAACCCAGGTATACATGGAAACTCTGTTATAAATGAGTATGTATTATGTATCTGTGGGAAATTAAGGACTGTCTTAGTTTATTTTGTGCTGCTCAGTCCACAGACTGAGTAATTTACAGTGAACAAAAATTTTATTGCCTCATAATTTTGGAAGCTAGAAAGCCCAAGATTGAGGAGTTGGCATCTTGCAAGGGCCTTGTTGCTGTGTTATCCCATGGCAGAAGATAGAAGGGCAAGAGACAGCAGGACGGGGCCAAACTCGCCCTCTTATTAGGGTGTCAATTCCACTCGTAAGAGTGGAGGCCTCCTGGCTTAATCGCTTCTTAAAAGTCTTATCTCTTAACACTGTTACCATGGCAACTAAATTTCAACATGAGTTGTGGAGGGGACAAACATTCAAACCATAGCAAGGACTAAAGACGTCAATGGAAATGACAAACCCAGAACAATTTTAGAAAGCAATACTAAATATCTTTATGATCTGGATGAAAACAAGGATCCCTTATGTAAGACCCAAAATTGCCATAAGGGTGGGGACATAGCCCATAAACTGTCCTAAAACTGGGGCCTTCTGTTCATCAAAAACCACTATAGAGAGCAAGATAAGGTAAGCCAGTGTGGAAATGGGACTGGAATAGGAAAATAGATCAATGGAACAGCACAGCAAGGCAGAAATGGCTCAAACAGATCATGAGCCATAGACTGAGAGAGAATATTTGCAATACAAATAACCAACAAAAAATCAGTTTCTAGAATTTATGAAAAACTATAAAGAAAAAAGAAAGGAAAGAGACATAAACAGGCATTTCAGAGAAGAGAAAATACATAAGGTGAATAAACATATAAAAAAGATGTATAGTCTCATCAGTAATTGAGGAAAAAATTAAAGCCAAAATCAAATGGCTTCTTATACCTCCCCAATTTTGCAAATATTAAAATATCTGATGTCAAATGTCTTCACAGTGAGGATGTTTAGCAACAGATATGCACTGCCAATGGGAACACATCAGCACAACTCCGTTGGAAACCAGTTTGGCCACATATAACAAAGTATACAGAGCATACCCTATTCAGCAGCAATTTCTCTCCTAAAGGTATGTATTAAAGAAAGTCTTGCACATGTGCACGAAGAGACATACAATATTCATGGAAACATTGCTCATAAGAGCAATATTGGGGGGAAACAAATATAGAATCATATTTAAATGAATAAATTACATTTTCATACTTTGGAATATTATATACAGTAATTAAAAGTGAATCAAGGCCAGTCGCGGTGGCTCGCACTTGTAATCCCAGCACTTTGGGAGGCCCAGGAATTCAAGACCAGCCTGAGCAATATAGAAAGGCCCTGTCTCTACAAAAAATAGAAAAATTAGCTAGGTGTGGTGGTGAGCACCTGTAGTACCAGCTAGCTGGGAGGCTGAGGCAGGAGGATCACTTGAGCATAGGAGTTTGAGGTTGCAGCGAGCTATGATGATGCCACTGCACTCTAGCCCAGGCGACGAAGCAAGATACTGTCTTAAAAAAAATTAAAAAAGTAAATGAAGCAATAGGAAGGAATCTGAAAAAATTATATTAACAATAATTTTAAAAATATAAAAGCAAGTGATAGAAAAAAAATATATGGTATGATTCCTATTATGATAAAGTGCAGCCCGAACTAAACAGTGTACTAAGGATCCATTCCTGCTTGACGAAGCTAGGAGCTGTATATCCCGGAGTTCCCTTCCCTGCGTAGCTTGAGCTTAGACTTAGCCAAAAGAGAAACTCGAACAAGATATGGGAGGAAGACGTAAAGCAGCCTCCAGTTTTCTCACAAAGCCTGTGCATGCAATGTGGCAGTGCCCAGATGCAGAGCTGCAGGGGTCCCAGCTTACACTTCCTCTCCCCACTCAGCTACTGGCCCTGCTTCCTCACTGCTGCCCCCGACCAACAGCCGACACTTGGCACCAAAAGGGGCACACAGTGGCAATCACTTCCCATCTTCTTCTCCTCCAGTCCCTCCTTGTGGCCCCAGCTCGGTGGCTGGATGTGCTTGGATTCTCAGCTATTCTCTGACATTCCGACTTGCCCACCCACGCAGTGCTCAGGAGGGCTGATTAGTCATTTCTCCTGCATTTCTCCCTCTGCCCCTTCCAGATCTTCACTGAAAGACACAAGGTGTAAGTCTTGTAGCAACCCCCTCGTACCTTATCACTCACAGTGGCACAGTGACAAAACTATAAAGACGAGCAAAGGAACATCTTACACAACATCCAAGACACCAGTAGCTCTGGTGGGGAGGAGAAGGGACAGAATTAAGAAGGGGCACGCAGAGCACTTCTGAGGCACTGGAATGTTCTTTTTCTTAAGCTGGGTGTGGCTGTGCAAGCATTCATGTTAGCATTATTACTTAAATTGTGCAATATATAATATATACTTCTGTAGGTGCTAAAGTTTACAATTAAAAGTGAAAAACATATAGAAACATATAGTGAGAGGTTTCAAACCAGAGAGTCCAAATCTTCAGGAAAAGTCTAGATGCCGTAAAAGCTAAGAAGAAAAAGAATCTGCTCTGTCGAAGAGGAAGTGGTGACAGCTCCGGGGACCTGGCGGCTGTGCAGAGATGCTCCATGCGAGTGACCGTGTCGTGCCCTCACAAGTCCCATTTTACAGGTGAGGAAACTGAAGAAGTCGGAGTGTTTGTTGGGCTGGCCCCAGGTCACACAGCGCTGAGCGTGGCGGAGCTGGGAGAGGAACCCAGCAGCTTGGCTCCAGAGCCCCTGCTCCTAACCAAGTGCCCCCACTCCCTGGGCGAGGGAGCAAGTCTATGACAGGGTCCTCCAGAGATGCTGGGAGGCAGATGCCAGAGAGACCAGATGCAAATCCAAAAATCTGGAGCAGAAGGATAAACAAAAGGGGAGCCAGTTCCCCAGAAGTAGATGCAACAGGGTGAGCCGGGCACAAGCCGGGAGAGGCGAGGACGGAGCTGGCCAGGGGCGAATCTGACCCAGAGAAATGAATCCATTTACACATGAGTGATCAAAACCAGACATGGATTAAGATATAAGGAATTAAGATTATATTTCTTCATTTATATAGATATATTTTTTTTTTTTTGAGACAGGGTCTTACTCTGTCTCCCAGGCTGGAGTGCAGTGGCATACTCATAGCCCACTGCAGCCTCCAACTCCTGGACTCAAGCAATCCTCCTGCCTTAGCCTTCCTAGCAGCTAGGATTATAGGTGCATACCACCATGGCCAGCTAATTTATTTTTTGTAGAGACAGGGTCTCTCTATGTTGTCCAGGCTGGTCTCAAACTCCTGGCCCAAAGCAATCTTCCCACCTAGGCCTCCCAAAGCGCTAGGATTACAGGAGTGAGGCACCGCACCTGGCAGGGTTGTTGAAATTAAATGAGATAGACATGTAAAGCACTTAAAATGGTGCCTAGCACATAGTAAGCACGCCATAAATATTCATTATTATTATTATGTGGGTGAAAGCAGGCATCACAGCTATAAAATATAAGGCTTTGTCTTTGATTACATATGACTAGGCCCTCCTTAAGCACTATGAAGCAACGCACATCATGAATAAGAAAAAAAATCTTTGAAGATGAAGTTTATGAGAGAGTAATTCAAGTAACGTAAAAATTCAGAATAAAATGTGTAGCTGATGTTGCATGAAATAGGATAACATTCTTCTGGAAGAATGTCACAGATCCTTCGGGAAATTGGGACCAGTAGACAAGGTCATGTGGTTTCCGGCACGTTTGAGACAGAGACATCGCATAGCAGCCAAGGAGAACGACAAAACATCATCTGGATCCGCGAAAGCCCACCCAGTCCCGGACAGCAGTGTCTGTCATCTGTACTGGGGGGACACGACCAGCCAGACTTTCCCTGTGCCCAAGGTAGACTCATATTAACAGCCAACTGGCGAGAAATGAAACATTCAAATTTCTCACAAAACTAAAAGCAGAAAAGAAATGTACTTTAAAATAAATTCCGCGGCTAGTTTCTTTTAGCGTGACATTTTGACCAAAATTTGTCTTAGAAAGATCCCCTATTACCGTGATCAGAGAATGATTCAGCTACGGGACTCTCTCCTAGGTCTCGGGGAACAATTCTTTCTTCCAAGCTGACTGGCAGCCTAAGCACTGGCCAAGCCTGGAGAGGTGCTTTTCTCAGTAGAACAACAGTATAACATTCCTGCTGGTACCTGGCCCATGATAAGTGAAAACAATCTCATGATTCCCAGGCTCTTTCTCTAAACAAACAAGAGGAAATTACATTCAATGAGGTATAAGATTAAAGAAAATTCAAGATCTGGAAGATTCCTTCGCCTGAACGGAAATGATTTAGGGAGTAGCACAAACCACAGCACACAGACTGGACATCGAAGCTAACGCACGTTCCTTTGTCCCCTCTCTCACTGGTTCAACCAACCCACCACCAGTTTGCACCTGAGTCACCTGGCACAGGGAGCACCGCCACCCTAAAACTCAGAGTATTTTTTTTAATTTGTAAAATAAGAATGATAACGGTCTCTACGTGTAAGACGGTTTGAAGTGTGAGATAATGCACGTCAAGTGTTTAGAATAGGACACGGTATGCAAGTTAGGACTCCATATGTATTAGCCATTGTCACTGTTGTCATTCTCAGACTTATTACTTTCCACTGGACTGGACACGAGGCCCTAATGGCGTAGCATGAGCAACACTCGCCCTCGTGGATCCTGGCTGCTGTCCGTGTCCTGGCCACAGAGGCCAAGCCAACCCCTGACGAGGCGCCCTGGGGACAGCAGACACCCTCCGCCCGCTCCCCAGCCCCGTGTGCAGCCCACTTCCCCAGAGAAGCTGTACCAGACGGTCACAAGCCGGGAGACACGGGAGCACGCTCTGTCCCAGGTGCTGCGTCTCATCCTGCTTGTGCCTGTAGTCTCACCAGGAAGGAGCTGGGACTGTGTAGACGGCTAGGGAGACCAAGAGGGGACCTCCAGGAAAGGAAACCCAAGCCCAGGCTCCGCAGAAAATGCCTGAGAATATTCCAGATGCGGAGAGACAACCGAGGGCGTCTGTCATGGAAACTGTAAAAAACTGCTGCTGCCCGAGCACCCAGGGACAAGCCCCGTGGGGGGTGCGGGTGGGGGTGGAAGGGAGGAAGAGAAATAAGGAGAGGATTAAGGAGAGTCCTTTTGAAAACTGTTGTGTGAGATCTCACTCAGAATTGAAATTCCGTGGTACCTGTGTGCTACTGCATCGTGGAATGTCTTAATAAAGCAAAACGCTTTAAATGCGTGCATTGTGCATGGCTGTGTTAATTGGGGACTGATAAGATCCGAAACCCTAATCCATGATAAAAATAGAAAACGTGGTTTTGCAAATGGATTTTTAGCTAAAAAATGAAATGGCCACAGGATGGCAGTAAAAGGTAAGAGATAAGGATAGGCCACGCATCTTATTAACCCTTAAAAGTGTTTTAAGGCATGCAGAGACTTCAAGTCTCTCGACAAAACCTGTATACCATTCTTCAAACGAGATACAGAAATAAACAAAAAGTCCTAAATACTAGAGTTCTTTGACTGAGCTTGGTTTCCTCAGGAAAAATGATTCTCAATTGATGATTATGACATCTTAAGATATCATCCTATAACTTTATTTTCAAGTATGAACCAATGTCATTACAAGTAAATTATAGAGTAACCAAGTAAAATTTTAAAGAGAATTCAGAAGCACGAGACAAGCTTTCTTCTCAGTTTTCCTTGAGTTTTCAACTCTTGATGCTCTTCCTCTCCTTCATCTCATTTCCAATTGAAGTCATTAATCATCTCGAAAAAGTTGCTCTGCTCACTTTGAGAATGATCCTTGGACTTCACATTCCTGGTTGAAGTCATCTACTCGGTGAATTCTTCACACTCGTTAAGGGTACATGAAACTCACTAAGGTGTTCTCACTCTTCTGAAGTTATCGCTTTGGAGTTTTTGGGCAAATGGCCAGAAAAGGAGATTTAATACAAGCGAAATCTCGTCCAAGGAATATCAGGGACAGCATTGATCAAGGGAACCACGTGTTATAGGACAAAGGTTGAAAGCAACATGTTCATTCAATCATTCTATATAAACTGGTTAGTGTATACCAGGTGCCAGGCAGCATGTGGATGCTGGAGACAGTGGTGGGAAGGAATGTTTGCCGTGCAGGAGCTCGTAGTCTAGCTGGAGGGACAGGAAGGTAAACAGGCAAATACTGTACAGGTGACGACTGCAAAGGTAAGAAGTGGCTGCATAGTAAGTGCTAGAATGGGAACTCTATGAGAGCAGGGATTCAGGTCTGTTTAGTTCATTATACCCCAGTGCAGGAATGGCTGCATAATTTATGAGGCTTGGGACAAAATGAAACTGTGGAGCCCCTTGTTTAAAAATAGTTATGATGTTCAAGACGGCAACAGCAGAGTATTAAACCAAGTGGGTGGAGGGTCCTCTGAGCACAGGACCCATGAAGACAGCCCTGCCCCCGTGCCTAGAACAGTGCCTGGCATAGAGTAGGCTTTCAGTAAATATTTATGGGGCAAAAAAAAGGAATGAAAGGGAGAAGGAAGAATAGGTAGAGAGGCCGGGCGCGGTGGCTCACGCCTGTAATCCTAGCACTTGGAGGCCGAGGCAGGCGGATTGTTTGAGCTCAGGAGTTCGAGACCAGCCTGAGCAATAGCGAGACCCTGTCTCTACTTAAAAATAAAAAATAAAAAATAAAAAAAAGAATAGGTAGAGAGAGGGCAACGGGAGGCCTTGGGAAGAGTCCTAAGCTGGACTTGTTAAGGCCCCAAAGATAGCCTGAGACTTTCTGGTCACTTTGAGATGGAAGGTGGAGCAGGAATTTCCCAGGAGGCCACAGGGTGGGAGAGAGCGCTTTCCTCCCAAGGAAGTCCATGTGCGAAGTCCCGGATGAAGAGGGACAATTTGGCTTATGGAAGAATTAGTGGGCAGAGTGGATTTGGTAAGTGTAAGCCCATATTTTTAAGAAAGAAAAAGAAAAATATTACAGTCCCTCCTCCATTGCTCCATGACACTTTTATCTGATATGTTATACACACGTGTCTATGCATACTGAGTCACAGTGTAAAATGCTGAAAATTATTTACTGAGTTGAGGTGAAAAAAAGGATGGAAGCTCTAGGCTGGAGCGGGGAGCTTGGTGGGAGCTGTAGGGAGAAAAGGGATGGGGTGGATCAAAGACGAGCCCGGAGAAGGCGGCATTAGTTCAAGAGGGACCTTTCAAACCTTATGAAATGTTTAGATGTCACTCTGATGGCACGAAGGAGTCACTAAATGTTTTTAAACATTAAAAAATGTTTTATAACATAATCAGACCCCATTCTTAAACAAGATCAGCTGCCACTTGGGATGAGTTCTCCATTCTGCAGCCAATCCTAATCGCCCCCAGGTTAAAATCCTTAATTGCCTTCCAGCTGTTTTTAGAATGAAGACCCAAATCTCTAGCAGGTTTGTAGGGCCTTTCTGGGTCTGAGACTTTGGGCAGATTTTCAGCTATTCCCACCCAACCCACCCGCCCCTGGCACTGTCTTTTGGGCACGACTCAGCCTCTGCCTGTCTCTCTCCAGAACGTTCTAGCCCCGCTGCCCTGCTGCTTGCCCTTTGCTCAGTGGATCCCCTCCAACATCCAGGCTTCAGGTTAAAGACCTCAGAGCTTCCCTGGGAGCCTGTCTCTGGGCTCCCCGACTGCCCTGCCCTTGTGACGAGACCCTGCTGCCCCTTCGCACCCATGGTTTGCACGATCACTCATTTCACGCCTCTGTCCCTTTTGGGCTGGAACCTGTGCACAGGCAGACGCCGGGTCTACAGGGACCATCGCAGCAGCTAACACGGCCAGCAGCCCACGGCAGCGTCCAAGGGATAGGTGCAACGAGTGGGTTTAAACAAGTGGAGACCGCACCTCCGAGAAGCACAGCTTCCAGTTAAAAACTATTTTAACAATTCAAATGAGGTGCGAGGGGGTAGAGATTGAGAGGAATGGGTGCCTGCAAGAGCTATTTATTTGAGACGTAAACTTGGCACGATGCTGATTATATTTTATATGCTGAGCTAACTGCATTTCACCCGGAGGCGAGGCCTCTTCTGTGGCACAGGTTTCTTCCCCCCACAGGACAGCGCTACCAAGAAATTCCATTTAGCCAGTGCAGTGGGAGAACAGCCACCCTGAAGAACTCCTGAATCCTGAGCTACAGAGGCTGCTCTGGCTCTTTTATTGTTCTGATAAGTCGCCCCAGGCAAAGCAAGAAACAAGTCAAATGCTAATTCTCCTACCCCAGAAAATAATAGCAGCACAGACCTTGAGTTGGGGCCCGGTGACTTTTTACTTGAGAGGGTATTTCCTTTCTCAAAGTAGTTACAGACCGTACTATTGAGAGATTTCCGTGGGCTTAATTCAACTGCTCAGTAATTAGAGAAACCAGCGGATCAGCAGCTCTTCCTGATGAGAACATCAAATGACCCAGCCGGAAGGTCCCAGTCTGTCCTTGAGCACGGAAGAGCCAGCCCTTCTCCTCACTGAAAAAGGAATCTCAGACTTTTCCTGTGACTCCAGGGAAGACATGAATTATTTATAACCCCAAAACACACTTGGCCTTGGCCTTTGCCCCCAAATTCTTGAGCCATCTCCAAGTACTCTAGGCTTTCTTTCTTACCAAAATGCCCCAAACTCTCTGTCCACTCCCACCTCAAACTTGTGAATTTGTTTTTATTTCTCTCTGCTCGTTACTGTGTAGACTGTGCTTCTCTTACTAAAAATCTTTCCCCTTCTCTTTTCACCTCCCGGGGCCTATAAAAAGCCCTGGTATAGCTGAAAAGTCTGTGTGCCCCGGGAAAGCGCCACGTTCAAGGTCAAGTCGCCAGTGCTGTCGAGGTTGGGCTCTTCTTACACCAGCTGGCTGGTTCCCACCACGTCACCGGGCTTCACCCACCAGGGGTGTCTTCTCCAGTTCATCTGCTAGAAGCAGCCTCCTCGGGAACGCAGGGGCAGCGAGGAGAGGAAGCTAATAAGCAAGGAGTTTTCTCTTTTGGTGGAAGGGACAAGAGAAAGGCTGGGAAGAGACAAGTGACTCATAGTGTACATAAAACTGAGTATACACTCATTAAATACTTTATACAAAGTATTTGTATACACTCCTTAAATACTTTATACAACCAAATCAAACGTACCAATTCTAGTTTAAACAAAAAGCGATAAAAATCAAATGCACCACATCCATTTCACATGGAAATTGTTTTGCTGAATCGAAGTTGCCACTCACACCTGTTACTTTAGCACAGGAGGGCTTTCAGTTTACGAGATGTATATGACCCTGTGCTAAGTGACGACTCAGTTTTCCCAACAGTATTCTCCAAACTGCTGCTTTGAAAAATAGTCATTTCTGCCATGCACAAAGCTTGTCTACTCTGCCTTTGCTTGACAAGGATGCTTCATTGGCGCATTTAGTTTCCTTCTGTTTTTTTCTCACCAGCCTGTGCGGATTGAAGTGGTGCTATTTGGTGCCAACACAATTAAAAGCACAAATACACAAGGAGGCAAAGAAATCGAGAGGTAGCACTCAGAAGATGATCCAGGGGCTCCTAAATATGCAATACTAATTCTTTAAGATTAGCATCAAAGTGAAAACGTAATATTGTAAAATTTCTTATAGATAACTTATGATTTCTCAGCAATCTTGAGGCTGCACTCAAGAAACACATCTCCAAAATATTGCTTGGTGACCACCTTCCCTAGCATCCACATAGCCCCTCTACATGAAATAACCTCCTCCCTTATCTCTTCTGCAATGATAAAAGTAACCAGCCCTTATCCGGTTGTTGTTCCAACTTTTAGGAAAAAAGTCTGTCCTACAAATGTTCCCAAACTGAACTCAAAGCACTTATTGACCATAACATTTATTTGGCAATTCATCACCGAGAGCTTTTATATTTTTTGCATTTTCAACTTATTATTTAACACGTGCATTTTCATTCAGCCCTTCATTTGATGCCTGGTCTCCACCAGATTTTGTTCCACTACTGCCCCAAAGAGCAGCGAGCAGCATCTTGTTCTATATTTCATGTGGACCCTTACACTGTCTAGAATACCCAGGCTGATTGATGGGAAAGTTTATCTTTGATCACTTTGTGTTCTTCTACCACACCTGCATAGCTTACATAGTCCTCTGCAAGGCTTCAGTGGGGATTTTTTTAATTTTTTTATTATTTTTTATTTATTTTTTTTAGAGACAGAGTGTCACTCTGTCACCCAGGACAGAGTGCAGTGGCACAGTCATGTCTCACTGCAGCCTCAAACTCCTCTGCTCAAGGGATCTTCCCACCTCAACCTCCCAGGTAGATAGGACTACAGGTGCGAACCACCACACCTGGCTAATATTTTTTTTAATTGTTTGTACAGATGGGTCTGACTATGTTGCCCCTCCCAAAGCACTGGGGGTTATGGGCATGAGACACTGTGTCCAGGCTGTAATTCCTCTTGATCCCTGCCAGTAACACTTAGCCATTTACCATGTGTCTATTTGGATCTCTGTGAAGCAAATGCCAAAACAGAACTAGAGGTGCGAGAGACTTATTGGCAGGAAGAAGCAGGAGAAGGCAGGGAGAGCCTCCAGACGATGACACGGGGCTGACACCCGGGAGAAGAGAGAAGGACAGAGGGATGATTGGGAAGGACGAGCCTCAGATAGAAGCTCAGTTCTTAGAGCATCTCAGCCAGACAGTGGGGAGACCCGACACTGAACTTGAGCTGGCCCTGGTACCCACACCAGGATCAGGGATTGGCTGGGACAAGCTGCTTCACTGTGCTCTCGCTCTGCAAGGCATGTTGCACAATAGGGCCAGGTCACCTCCTAACTGAACAGCGCCTCTTCCATGGGGACGAAGCCTGGTGATCTTTTTCCACACTGATTGTACTTACAGAATCATTTCCACGCTCCGTCTCGATCGTACTGCATCGTTCAGGCCCAACCACAGTGTGTTCCCAGTTGAGGTAACACTCAACCACCTGGGAAAACTCAAACATTCGAGCCAAGTCAGCTGCAAGTAAAAGTGGAATTTCTTTGGCACATTTAACTATATACATATAGATGTGTGTGTTTGTGCTGGAAATATAGTGAGCGTTTTTAAGTGAATGCTAGAAGGAAAATCGTTTGGAAATGTATATTTTGTTTATGTTCTTTGGTGTAATGATTTTCTGATAATACCCCAAGAGGAGGATGGGGGTAGGAACCACAGAAGAGGCACGGGAAAGTCTTAAAGTTTTTACAGATCTTGTAACAGAGGTGAAAGTCTGAAAAGGGCCGATGAAATGTTTTACAGGTTGTCTCTTTAAAATCCCCCACCCTTTTTGGGAATTAAAACCTGCATTCCTTCCCAAGGCCAGTAATCAAAGGAGCAGAGAAATGTTCTTTGCCATTTGGTTTCTGGTATCATAAACCACAGGACTTGTCTCAACAGAATTGTCAAAAGACCACAGTCAATGGAGATAAGGTCGACATCCCAAAGCCATGACATGTGACACTAGTTATGCAGACCCACGCCCGACCACCTAAACCCCCCCTTTAGAAAGCCCTTTTTTCTGCTTAAGGGCAGGTCGGTGGTCTTTGAGGTGTTACCCCACTGCCCTCCTCATTGGCTGGCAGATTAATAAACTTCTCTTTCCTTTTCCTCAAACCACTTGTCCCCATTCTTTGTTCTCACTGATTCGGCCTTGGGGACAAGTACCAACCTTCTGGTTACAATATCTGAGAGAAGAAAGAAACCCAGGCAGAACACAGAGCAGATGCTTCACCATCAGCCCCGGAATTGCCATGGTTACCGAAGCTTTTCAGTTTTTTGTCAAAACTGCAAGGGAGCTTGAGCCTAGGTCCAGGTGCTCACTGCACAAAGATCCAATTATTGAGGCAACAAGGAAGGCCAAGGAAGAAAGAAATTTCTAACATGACCGGCGTCTTTTCAGGGGAATGGGAGAAGCTGCCTGAACTCCATCTGTCCAGCTGATAGAGCTCATGGGCTTTTTGAGGAGGGGCCACGCATCTTGGGGCAGGTCACAGGGGATGGTGCATCTTGGCATCACGAGTTCTGCCCAGGGCCCTTTGGAATCTCAGGCTCCTTTGTCTTGAAGAACATCCACCATTTCTGGGAAACAACTCAAAAGGTCAAGTAGTTAGTTAAGGGAGAGGATTATAAAAAACATATAAAGGTCATGGAAATTTGTTCACGGAGCTGGTTACAGTTTTTCCCCTACTAGAGCCAGCAGGGTAAGTAAATGAGTGAGGACGGCCTAAAGAACCGTATCTGGAGTCATGGTGGGAGGGGTGAAGACTGGGACAAATTAGAGAGAATTTGACCTATTTAAATGAGACAGCAGCTGGCCGGGCGAGGTGGCTCACAACTGTAATCCTAGCACTCTGGGAGGCTGAGGCAGGTGGATAGCTCAAGGTCAGGAGTTCGAGACCAGCCTGAGCAAGAGCGAGACCCCATCTCTACTAAAAATAGAAAGAAATTATCTGGCCAACTAAAAATATATATATATAAAATTAGCTGGGCATGGTGGCGCATGCCTGTAGTCCCAGCTACTCGGGAGGCTGAAGCAGCAGAATCGCTTAAGCCCAGGAGTTTGAGGTTGCTGTGAGCTAGGCTGACGCCTCGGCACTCACTCTAGCCCGGGCAACAGAGTGAGACCCTGTCTCAAAAAATAAATAAATAAGACAGCAGCTATTCAGCTCCCGTTTTGTGAGAACTTAGTTTTGTTACATCCCCTGTTGTTTAAAGGTAATAGAGTAATGTAGATCTTTATGTAGAGGCTCCTTATGATTAAATGTCGGCTCAAAATCATTTATAAGACATTCTTTAGGCCAAACACACACAGCTACAAACCAGTTTTATTCCACAGGCCACTGAGTTTCAGCCTCTCCCCTACTGTGATGCTTTTCCAGAGATACTTACATTGTAATGACTTGCAAACCTTTCAAGGGGAAAATTCTGGCAAGTTGGATTTTCAGACTAAAGAAAAGGGAAGGTATTGGACATTGCATCCTCTCGGCGCCCCTAAATCTCAAAGGTCCACTTCTGCTCATTCTACGTAGGTCCAAGACCAATCTCAGTTGGAAAATGTAGCTTGATGTCCTGCAAGATTCACACCCACCTTCCCTTATAGTTTTATCTCATCACATGCAAAAAGGAGCACACAGCCGTTATTTTTGCTGAGTACTTCAACTTTACTTAAAAAGTCAGTGTATAAGAATGACACGCTTCCCTGGTTTGCCCTAGACCTCACGTTTGGCTGGTCATGAACTATAGGTGCTGTCAGTCACCACCCCTAATTTTCTTTTACTAGTGTCAGTGAAAAAGTAATTATCTGTTCAAGGCCTGATTCTATTGCTTAAATGCTTGGATGCCTCCCCGAAAGTCCACTGGGAAACGCAGGCCCAGAAGTGCTACAGCATCTCATCTTTTCTGTTGAAAAGTTAAAATAGGGCATCTTATCACCATGGTTACGGCATTCGGTGGGTAGTCTTGGTCCCTTACAAACCAAAAAGATCAGCTAAGTGACCAACAGGGAATCTGAGCCGCAGCTCCGCTGACAAGCTGATGGCCGCAGAGCTGCTCACGGGCAACCTGCGGTACCTTGCAACTGACACGTCCTTTCAAATCACAGGTCTGCACGCAGAGAAGACATTTGCAATGTGCTTTCCAACACTCATAACTGTAAAAATCAATGTGAGTTTGGACATCATTAACATGAAGATTCCAGTATTCATTATAGAGAAGGATAATTTGCATTGATATTCATTAAGTATATTTAAGAATAACAAAATTAAATTGAACCTGAGAGAAGCAAAATGTATGGTCTTTCTTTTTTAAAAATATAAATTTAGGTGACTCTATCCATTTGGCTAGCCTGTACTGAGCACCTTCTCTGTGACAGACATTGCACTAGACGTGATGGGCAACACAAACAAGAAGAGGCAACATCCCAACCTTCAAATTACTCGCAAGATAATCATAAGTTTGTAAATCGGAACTATCACCCAGCATAATAAGTGCTTTACAAATGTTATCTTGGGGTCCAGGGAGGCTTCAGAGAGGAAGGGTGTTCGGGCTGGTTCTCAATCACACACAGAGGAAAGAGCCATGCAGTGGCCCCACTGAGGACATGTCACCTGCAGCCAGGCGGCGGGAGCTCCTACAGCCCCCTGCGTCCACTCTGCAGGGACAGAAGCGGGGGCAGGGGAGCTTATTAGAGCCAGATTAAGCAAAGCCTTTTATACTGTACTTAATTTCGTAGGCAACAAGGAATCAGTGCGATTTTAGGCAGAACGTGGTCCCAAAGCTCCCAGCCCGGACCACACTGTGAATAACAAAGCTGCAGCAAACACTTTTCCTACAGCTTGGAGGAGTTCTATCGATAGCATCCCTCAAAGGAAGTCGATGACATAAAACCACAGCATTTCCGTAAAAGCATCTCTTTTTAAAAAGAAAAACTATACAAGGAAGGTAGTCCTGGTATGATTTGGACTAACCAAGAATTTAGAGTATCTAGAGAAAAAACGGATATTGTACTAATAATACACCTTATGTTCACGCTAGTCTGTATTTAATGGCAACTAAATTGTTACTAATTTCTTCAATTAGAGACGGGCACTAACGATTGGAGCTCAATGAGGTGGGTGTTAAGTGCTAATTACGCACGTGGCTCTGATTTACTACAAGAAAGTGAAAAAGGCCAAGGCAGAGAGAGTCCCCGAGAGAGAGAAAGGGGAATGGCCTCCTGTCTTCCTGCCTAGAAAACAGACTTTTCTAAAATAGCTGCTACGTGGCAGGATCCAGGAATAAAACTTGTCTTTTCGATGATTGAAGGATGAGAAGGAGCGTCTGAGACTGTGGCTTCAGAGCCCACAATTTTTTTCACAAAACTGCATATGTTCAATCACTATTTTGCTTTTAATTTAGAATCTGTTGCCAAGGAGACGTCAATATCCAAGTACATTCAAGGTAAAGCTTTCGTCATGCGTGTTTTTGAAGTGAATCACTGAAGTGAATTGTTTAGCAAGACAGCAGCAAGACTTAGAGCTGCGTTAATCCCGTAGTTGGGTTTAATCCCAATCACTGTGTCCTTGATACACTAGCTGGACCTCTTTTATGCCTTCCTCGGTTTCTGTACCTATAAAGTAACTATGATCATACTGTTGTACTCTCTAGAAATTTAATTCCGGGGCTTGGTCCATTCATCTGATTACGGTTTGTCATCTCGTCATGCGTGGTCAGGAATCTGCAGAGTCAAAGTCTCGTGTGTGAATCCTCCGGAAAGGAAGGGGGCAAAGAGCCCCCGTTTCCAACTTCAGTAATGCAAAGCTGATACACACTCGCATTGCCAAAAGGAAATGAAGCCATGTGGGAGCAGAATGAAATATTTTTAAAAAACCCTCTCCCAGCAAATATTATATAATTCAAGTGTCTCCGTTTCCTGGTGCTTCAGAACTGACAGCCAAGAAGAACCACAACCTGAGAAGTGTGTCCACAGGTCCTTCTGTGTCTTTGGCAGCTGTACCTGATCACAAACAAGGGTGGATTCAGGTAGTGGTGGCCAGAAGCTTATGCAAACCGAGAAAGGCCGCCTTAAGAAAAAGAATGCAAACTTGTGAATCCAAAACTGAGTACCAAAGTAGCAGGAATAAGAAAGAAAATCACAACAAATACATTAAAAACTGACAAATAATATAATCATCCAAACAACCAGAAAAATAACATAATTTTATTAATGAGCTTTCCAATACGCTTCCAGCAGTCTTTTTTCCTACTTTTTTGGACTTTGTGCACTTTGAGCACCTTTTTGTATGACAATTTTTTTTTGGAGACAGGGTCTAGCTCCGTTACCCAGGCTAGAGAGCAGCGCATGATCATAGCTCACTGCAGCCTCGAACTCCTGGACTCACGGGATCCTCCTGCCTCAGCCTTCCGAGTAGCTGGGACTACAGGCATGTGCCACCATGCCCGGCTAATTTTTCTACTGTTTGTAGAGATGGGGTCTCACTATGGTGCTCAGGCTTGTCTCGAACTCCTGGACTCAAGCAATCCTCCTGCCTCGGCCTCCCAAAGCGTGGGATTCCAGAGGGAGCCATATTATTCCCTAATTTCTACAGAGAGCGTAGAAGGACTTCAGTATCTCCTTGAGTAGAGTTGTTCAAAATTTATTTTATCGATAGTTTAGAAAAGTTTCTTTCAGCTTCACAACTCATTACTAGTAACTTCATATAAATGTTTAGGATTGTGATCAATATTAGAAAGACTTTTATCCAAGCTTCTTTACTGTGTGAGCTCTAAGGTTTAGAAGAATTTTCCACCAGTCGCATCTAAGAGACCATCAAACCATCCCCCTCCACCAGCCACACACTTCTGATGCTGAACGCTGTCCACTGATTGAACAGCTTGGCCACACCTCTGGCCTGCACCTGCACGTGGCACAGTGGGCTGCTGGATGTTTTCTAGAATCCACTGCAACGCCGAAACAGCTGGAAGTAACTCAACTACGTGCAGAAGTGTGAGTCAAATATATCCCATACACACAAACTAAACATATTTCCAGCTCTGATCCACAGCTGAAAGCCAAGAATACCTGCAGCCCTCCGACACCAGCCGATGCAAGAGCAAATGCAACGGGGAAAGAGTCAAAATGACAAAGCGATTTTAGCCGGTGTAGTTAAAACACCCCATCTGAGTCCACTTCCTTGCCAGGGGTCCTTGCTGGAGAAGGTTAAACTTCATTTCCTTCACTGTAAGACTGCCTCTGATAGAAAGTGACTGTTTTCTCATTGTTCCATGCCAGACAACTTTAACATAACCATTTGCAATTTGATTGCTTTGTGTGAAGGACTGTGCTGTGTGTTTTTTAAACATTAGCTCATTTAATACTCACTCCAACACTATGCGGTAGTTATGATTGCACAGCTGGGGAAACTGAGGCTGCGAAAGGCTAAGCCATCTGTTCAAAATCACTCAGCTGGTGCGATGGTTTCCAAGCTGCACAGCCAAGTGTGGTCTCCTGCTTCCCTGAGAAAATAGAATCAGCTGGGGGTGGGGAAAGAGCAAGAGAAGGACTTTCTGTGCTTTCTTCGGCACACAAAGAACATGACTAGAGACCAGAGTCTCAGTAAGAATATAAAATGTTGCATCAGTACTTCCTAGTAACTGGGGCCCTCAGCTAAGAATCCAAAAAAGTAAAATTCAGATAATAGCTATCACTGGATACTTTGCAAGCCATTCACCTACAGTTTAACTCAGTTTTTACCACATGCCAAATAACATTTTGTAATAAACTTAAAAATAGTTGCCTTTTTTGCATCAAGATTTAAATGGAGCTTACTAGGCCGGGCATGGTGGCTCACACCTGTAATCCTAGCACTCTGGGAGGCCGAGGCAGGAGGAT
>CM052454.1:10254228-10283561 GCA_028533085.1 Varecia variegata | reverse complement strand
TATATAGAAAAATTAGCCGGGCATGGTGGCGCATGCCTGTAGTCCCAGCTACTCGGGAGGCTGAGGCAGAAGGATCGCTTGAGCCCAGGAGTTTGAGGTTGCTGTGAGCTAAGCTGACGCCACGGCACTCACTCTAGCCCGGGCAACGGAGTGAGACTCTGTCTCAAAAAAAAAAAAAAAAAAAAAAAAAAAAAAAATGCAGATTAACAAGATGATTGAAATCATTGCCTTCGTATTACGTAAGTATTTGTGGCACAGAATAAAACTTCCAGAGTTGCATCTCAACATAGATTGAAATAAAGACTAAGTCTCCCGGGAAAACGTAAGAACATTTGAAGTGGTTCCAGAGAAGTCAAAACACTATTACCAAAGGTTCGAGCGAAGAATTTAGTTTCTCAATTTGGGATTTTCTACACTGAAGAGTTTAAAATTGCTTCATAAAGTCTGAAAGTCAAAAAAAAACAACACTCAGCCATTTTGTTTACATCCTTAAAATTTTATATTTTCAAGTTGGACAAAGAGGAGACTGCCGAAGTTTCACCATCGTTTTTCATATACGTGCGGTGTAAACTTGGCACTGGGAAGGGAAAGAGTATCTTAAACACGGCTCAATCATTGTATAGAATTCTAGTCTGACACCTTTGTCATCCTCACACCATGTTTCTGAATTTATATTCCCAGGAGAGAATTGTGCTCTAAGCCCAATGGAATAAGTACAGCTAACTATATTTAAGATTAAAAATGCCACTTTTCAAGAATAGGAATATGTGGCTCGTGCTCAAAATAATAACACGGTAAGAAAATGTGGTTTCATTGTTGGGTACGAGCTCACTGTGTGCTAGTAAGAAACCCAGTTATCTGCTCCTAGAGCATCTTTGAATTTGTTGCTAATGACTGGGGGAGTGACATTAGCAGAACCGGGTAAGGATGTCGCCTCCAGAGTTGGACTGCCGACATCCCAAACCCTACTCTACCTCTCACTCTACAACTCTGAGTGTGTGACTCGACTTCTCCACACCTCCATTTCCACTCTGTGAAATGGGAGTGATGATACCACCCAGCCCATAAGACTTTTATAACTAGTGCATGCTCAAAAACTTGTAAAGCACTTAGGAAAATATCTTCCCCGTGGAAGATGCTCAGTAAACGTTAGCTCTTACACTTTATCCTTTTCCCTTTCATTGACAATAATCACAGCCTTTTTCGCCCCCATAAAGGATGTTTTGTAATACAAAAAGTGAATACAATGAAATACCACAGAAACCTAATAGAGCAGAAAATTGAAATGGGGACACGTGAAGACAAACTTATCTTAAGCAGAACATCACATGTCACCGATTAGGCTAATGATGAGTTCAGCTCCTTCCGTGGGTCTGTGGGGGCAACTGCCACATCCAAGAAGCCAGATCTCTAGTGTGACAGGTTTCTCCTTCTTTGCCTCCCACCACTTTCTAGAACGCTCACTGACTTGAATGAAACTTAGCCGAAATGAGCAGTCATGAAATCCAAATAAAATACTTCTCCATCCAGAAGAGATCAAACTTAGATCCCAGGAAAATATATAAGGAACATTTTATGCGTAAAGGATTCTGACCAGCAAATTTCTGATGGAGCAGCACATAAGACTATAACCAAAACACCTTCCACGGAAAGTCCCACAAATCACCGCAAGGCCACGGTGGACTAGTGAGAGGGGAACATGCCATGTTGCAGGAAGAGCATGTGAGACGCACACTATGGTTTATAAAAATGCCCCGTTCTTTTGGTTGGCGAGAGCTTGCTTTTAGTCCACATGACGTTCTCTCTCCAGAAGTTCCCGGGCTTCCCGGATCCCGTGTCTGGCAGCAACTTTGAGGAGCATCTCCGCATCCCTAGGAGAGGCAGTTATTCAATGGTGCAAAGAAAGAGTAAACAGAAGCACCTGCATGTCCAGGTGTCTGGGGTAAGGATGAGATTAACACTTGTTTAATCTCGTTCTAAGGTAGTGGGGGGAACATGGCATTTCATCTGTTTCCTCATGAGTGTCTTCACAATAAGATCAGAGCTACCCAAAGAGATACCTTACATCAGAGCCCAGCTGGATTCTTTTGCCCTATTTAGAGGAGCTTTCCTAGCCAAGAACTTTATGTGATGTCGGAGGCACCCCTCCCTTGCGAGAAAATCCTATATTTTGGTTGGGGAGTGCTAACTGGAGAGGGATTCCACACAACCCGCCCATCTGGCAACTGGCAGTTGCAACATGTTGGCTTTGCCATTTTGACTTGGATGCCTTGACATGGTCATCTCAAAATTTCATCGCCAGGTAATTGTGAAACCAACATCCCCGACTACCATACAAATTCACTCCACTCTCAGCCCCTTCCTGAGCCTTCTTTCTAGACTTTGTCTACCCATTGGCCTGCAGTAGAACACGACAGGACAGAGTTGTGGGAGGTAGTTGTACACATTACTTAGAAATGGAATAGGTGTCAGTTGCATTACTTAAAACAAAAACTAGCTGAAAGTTTAGTGGTTTATTTTTGAGGCCCTATCAAAATGTCTGTGACTCAAAATAGCTGCATACAAATGTCACTGTCTATGAACTATTCAAAAATATTAAGAAAATCTTCTCCGGAGAAAGTATTAGTGTATTTCTCTTGATAACTGTGAGTAGTCAAAAAAGGATTTGCCCACTAGACACAAAGGGAATTTGTGCCCAGAGAGAGCTATCTATATGATATTCTTATCTGTTTTGTTCTATTTATAAGAAAATGCTATACACCTGTAATGATGGTACTTCAGGGGCCTTAGGAATTCACAGGGGAGTATAAGGACCAGGGAAATAACCTGGCCTTTCATCTCAGCTCACGGGATGCCTTAAGAATCTAATCCGTGGGATCTGCACACGTATGCATCCTGGCTTCCCTTGTTTTGTGACTTTTATCATAACTCAGCAATGTAAGGAAATAGAAAGACAAGAGTAGGACACGAGCTATGTAGAAAATGCTTTTGTCTGTCAATTGCAGGTAAGACATCGGGGCAGGTTTGGAAAGGAAGGGACAGTTCATTTCATTACCCTGCTTCCACGGAGCCCGTCTGGTTTCTCAGCGCTCCTACCGCAAGGTTGAAGGCAGCCCCGGGATGGCCCTGCTGGGAAGCTTGTCTGGAAAGGAAAGGGGAAAGAAGGGGACCGGTGCTGGGGAGCGTGCTGTCACATACAAGGGAAGGACCCTGCGAAACCCTGTGGGAAAGCATCCCCTCCATAAACCAAGGACTGCACCAATAAAGGTATGCAACCGCTTCTGGAAACCTTCCCTCTTACTCCATATGTAGACATTAGTGAGCATCCTTCATAAGAAACGTCTCTCGGCCGGGCGCGGTGGCTCACGCCTGTGATCCCAGCAGTCTGAGACAAGATTGCCTGAGCCCAGGAGTTTGAGACTAGTCTGGACAACATAGCAAGACCTAATCTCTATAAAAAATAAGAAAAATTAGCAGGGCATGGTAGTGTGTACTTGTAGTCCCAGCTACTTGGGAGGCTGAGGCAGGAGGATTGCCTGAGCCCGAGGTTTCGAGGCTGCAGTGAGCTATAATGGTACCCCTGCACTCCAGCCTGGGCAACAGAGCAAGATCCTGTCTCAAAAAAAAAAAAAAAATTGACCAGTCTATAAGGAATTTAGCATTTATACCAGAGTGAACTTGGAAAATCTCTCCCAATAGTTTGACAACATGTATCAAAATCTTTAGAAATTAACCTTTTATGACCTGATTATTCCATTTTTTATGAGGAAATATTCAGATGTGCAAAAATATGTATATGAAAGGCTCTTAACAACAGCAGCTTGTGATAGCAAGAAACTAGGAAAAGAACTAAACATGAAATAGTAAAATCTGTAAGTAAATTGTGGCATATTATATATATATAAAAATTTTAAAAAACTCTAAAAGAATACTTAACAAAATGTCAAAAGTAGTTTTTAACTATATGTAGAATACAGGTGATTCTTGTTTGTTTTTTTTCAATGTTTTCTTCATTGGGCATAAATTATCTTGTAAGTCATAAAAGAAACCATAAATCCTATTTTTAAAATCTACAGGGAGAAATCTTGTCTTTGAAATGTTTTTCCCGCCCCATTTCTGACTCTGGAAGTCATCACTGAAAGATGGAAAGATTTTTCAAACTGGCCTTTAATTGTGTGGTCCCAGGTAAGGGCCTGACTTACAAAATGTTGTTTAGGGCAACAATCTTGTTGTGGGTTGGTTTTGGGGGAGACAGGGTCTGGCTCTGTTTCCTGGGTTAGAGTGCCATGGCGTCCTCATAGCTCACTGCAACCTCAAACTCCTGGGCTCAGGGGACCCTCCTGCCTCAGCCTCCCGAGTAGCTGAGACTACAGGCATGCGCCACCATGCCGGGCTAATTTTTTTTTTTAATTTTTTGTAGAGATGGGCAGGCTGGTTTCAAACTCCTGGCCTCAAATGATTCCAAAGCGCTAGTAATACAGGCGTGAGCCACCAGCCAGGCACAAGGATTCTAAAACTTCAATATGCATGCTAATCACCCCGGGGTCTTGTTACTCAGTTTCAATGGGTCTACATCAGAGCCTCAGATACCGCATTTCTAACAAGTGCCCGCCTGGTGCTGCCAACGCTGCAGGTGTGTAGCCTACACTCCCAGTAGCAAAGGGTTTCAGCCAAGTGCAGTTAATCACCATCCACTCTTTGCCACGCTGGGACCATGTCACTCCCTGTCTGATCCTCAAAGCTGTTGCTTCCATTGTCAGATGAAATTTATCAGAATATCTATTTTCAGCTTTGGAATATGTTCTTGAAGTGGCTGCCTCTGCTGGCTCGTGGTTCCTTTATGAACCATCGTACTTCTCCATTGTGGAGTTGTTCAAACAGACGACATATTCAGCTCAGCTGGGGATTTTCTGCTCATTGAAGTCACTCTGGAACTGGGCATCCGTATTTTTCAGAAGCTTGCCGGGTGATTCTAACATGTAGCCCAGTTTGTGAACTTTAAACGAATGTGTCATTTATAATCAAGAGCTCAAAATCTTTATAAACAAGGTAATGCTAACACACAGCACTGTTAATAAAATTATTGATGTTCTGAATCTTGACCTAGACTGGTGCATGTTCCCCAGTTTGGCTCTTTTAAAGCTAGTGTGCTGCTTGCTTACATTGTGTAGACAATTTTCAAATGCATGGCCCCCACCTCCACCACCACTCCTACCTCAGCACCAAGTGAGAAAAGTAGAGAAAGTACTAAGACTTTAATATCAAGAGTTTAGATCTCTAGCTTATTTCTATTCTAGGAAAAAAGCACCAAAATCATCAGGTTTTATAATTCAGTACATGTTGAGCACCCCTAATCCAAAAATCCAAAATCCAAAATGCTCCAAAATCTGAAATGTTTTGAGAACCAACAGGATGCTCCAAGGAAAACCTCATTGGAGCATTTTGGGTTTCAGATTTTCAGGTTAGAGATGCTCAACCAGGAAGTATAATGCAAATATTCTGGAAATCTAAATAAATCCAAACTAAAACTTGGCTGGTCCCAAGCATTTCAGATAAGGGATACTCAACCCATACTTCCCGAACAGAAAACTCTGGAGTTGTTTTTTGTTTTGCTTTGTATATTTTAGAGTTGCTCAGGCTGGACTTGACCTCCTAGTCTCAAGGGATCCTCCCACCTTAGCCTCCTGAGCAGCTGGGATTACAGGTGCGCACCACTGCACCTGGAAACTCTGGAGTGTTGCTTTTTGGTAGATGTCATCTTCTTACCTAAACCAATGCATTGCCCTCTCTTCATCCTTCTCCACACCAGCTCCTGGGTAAACACAAAAGACATTATGGAAAAAAAAAAGGGACTCAACTGCTTAACGCTAAAACCCACAAACCTGCAGATATAGAACTGTAGCCAACAAACCCCTCCCTACCTCTTTCCCCCCAAGTAGGATGGCACCAGAGGAACAAAGTTACCTTTCAGGTATCTCTGCCCAACAATATGCTGAGCGCTGGGGTACCCAAACCGTGCGTAAAGATGAGCCACGTGGAAATGGAAGCTCTGGGCATACAGCCAGATGTACAGCAGGGAGACCATGGTTCCTGCTATGGCCAGGAGCTGCAAACAAAACAAAAAACAAAAGAGGGCTGGGTAGGGAGGAGACGAGAGGAAAGGCATGGGAATCTTCTTTGGCTGTGGCTCAGATACGAGAGAAATGAGCAAAGCATCTCAGCATGAGGAGCATTTGATTTAAAGATGAAGTATGTCCCTTATTGGCCTCTTTTGGGGAAAAAATATTTATGGTCACTAATCTCTTATTTTTAGTCAGGCTGATAGTACTTTGCCCAGGTGATATAAGATAACGGATTGGCAATTAATATAAGGTAATGGATTGGATGCTGACCAATAGGATTCTGGAAGTTTACGAAAGAAAAAAAAAAATGAAGCAGAAGCAAAAAGTGAGGAAAAGAATTTATATGCCTGTTGTTTGGGCAGGGACATGTGAGAGGCTGAGACTGGGGAAGTGGGAGATTCCTGCCCTGCTTTGTCACAGTCTGGAGAACTCACAGTCCTGGCCCATTGTCCCACCATCTTAGAGTGACATACCTTCAGATGGCACGTTCAGCTCCCTGCCTCAAGAGGTGCAGGCAAGACAGGGGGCCCCCAGAAGACGAAGGAAGAGGAGAACTCAGCCCACACCACAGCCTAAGCTGACAGTGTGTGCATGCTTCCGGAAAGAGCCAGCGCGTTCTCAGGAGCTTTGCATCACCCTGCTCTTGCAGCTCAGACACGCTGCCCCGTGCTCAGGGAGCCCTCCGGGGCGAGCGTCCCTCCCATCACGAGAAGTTTGCACCTCAGTGGGCTGATGCTCAAAGCAAGTTCGCATTGTCCCACAGCCAAATCAGCATGGCCATCACCATTTCCAGAGACACAGCAAACACCTTGTGACGTGTCAATTCACACAGGTAGCAGGGGGCGTCAGGGCAGCCTTCAAAGGCAGCAAGGCCACCAACCGCTGCCCCTGCAAGGACAGCTCCGTGGTCCCTGACCCATGCCCTGGGCATGACCGGCTGCTAAGCAGGACCTTGCAGTCTGGAAAAACTACAGCACAGGTGCCCATCTTCCCTGTCGGGTGTGATTCTATTAAATACTTCTCGGAGAAGACAAGAATGCAGCTTCCGCCCTGAAACCCAAGCCTCCAGTGCCGGCATGAAGGGAATAGATTGATTACTGACTCCAACACCAAGAGCTGAACTTGAAATTGGTGGTTATTCATAACCATGGATGGCAAAGTCTATATGTCAGTCTGTGTGTGTGTGTGTGTGTGTGTGTGTGTGTGTAATAGTAATGGTGTTCTTCTTATGTGTTTGGGTTTTTGTCTATTTGCTTTTTTGTGTGTGTTTGGGGGCAGTGTTTTATTTTCATTCTTTCCCCTCTGACTGGGGTCTCCCATTGATTCTGCTTCATAAACAGACTGTGGTCTTTTACAGGAATTCTGTGTTCCAGGGTTTCATAGCAAATCGATGTCTGTTTTCAAGACTCATCAAATTCTTTTGGAAATTATTTTATTTGTTCAGTATTTGTTTTGAATGTGCTCAACTCTGGTCTGATCACTGCAGATAAAATAGTGAATAAAATAAGCAAAATGTCCTGCCCTGTTATAGCTTATATATAATGGAGAGGGAGAAAGGAGGCAACAGTGGGTAAAATACATGCTATATTGGATAGAACTATGTGCCACAGAGAAGCATAAGGAATGGAAGGACACTAAGGAATCTCTCTCCCCCCACACACACACCTCCCTCTCTGGGGGCCGCAGGCTGCCTTGTTGTAAATGCCCTTACAAAGGGGGCCACGTGATGAAGAGCCAATGTCTCCAGCCCATAGTCAGCAGGGACCCGAGGCCACCAACAGCCACGCGAGCTTAGAGTCACAGCTGCCCTTAGTCACCACCCAGCCGCAGCCTCAGGAGAGACCCTGGGCCCGGTTCCCTGACCCACAGGAACTGAGAAATAACAAATGTACGTTTCAAGCAACTAAGTTTTGGGTCCTTTGTTACATAGCAACAGCTAATGAACACAGGGCCTGTTGGCTACTTAAAACACGTTGCCTGTCACCCCCAGTGAAATGCAAAGCCACTGTGGGGTTGTAAGAATGGAAGCGATTGGGTCTGGCCTGTCTTTGCAGAATGATTCTGGCCTCTGTAAGAACAGAGTGAAGAGGGCCAGGGCAGACCCTGGGGTAACAGTGTGTGAACCACCGTGGAAATGCCAGCTACAGTGTGGACATGATAATGATATTATCAGATTAAATCCCACTAATATTGGAGCTCTGAGTACATAGTGATAGAAATAAGAAATAAAGAAATATGAGAAATCAAAGTCCTTCTTTATAACAGAATGCCAACTGACAAATGTAGAAGGAATCACACAAATAAGGAATCAGCACTTGGCAACCTTCATTAGGATGTTTGGTGCAGGTGGGAGTTGTCGATGAATACTAAGGCCGATGTGGGAATCTTGATGAGGAACAGGATGTTAGTGTAAAATCTTACAAGTCCTGATTCCAAATGCTAATTGAGTATAAAAGGAAAATCGGGACTTTACAGTAGAAATCCAGTAAACACCAACATGAGCATGTGCTCAAGATCAAATGGAGAACAAACCAGCGTTGTGCGGTGCCTCCTGATATGCAGCACTGAGGAGAACACAGCATCATTTCTGCGATGTTCCCACCAAGAATGCATGACTCATGTCTGGTCATGAGGAAACATCAGACAGAACCGTATTGAAGGTCCGTCTAAGAAGGGAGTTGCAACATGTAAAGGAGGTCCCAGCTACTAGGGAGGCTGAGGCAGGAGGATTGCTTGAGCCCAGGAGTTTGAGGCTGCAGTGAGCTATGATGATGCCACTGCATTCCAGCCCAAGCAACAGAGGGAGACCCTGTTTCTAAACAGAACCAAATGTTAAGTGATCAGCCAGATGAAGAGAAGACAAGAGTTTTGTTCTATTTTGGAAACATTTCTTTTGGTTTGAAAACACTTTAAATTTTTTTAATTTCAAAAGCAATAGCACAATTCTTTAAATATGTACTATGTATATAATTGGTTTATAAATTCCATCTGCAAGCTTTTTCTGCTCCTAGAGCTGTAATTCATTTTGGCCAAAAAATATATATATAGGCCAAACTATAGAGAGCATCTAGGCCACTTTCCACAATCTGCATATCCAAATGGCAATGCTGATAAAGAAACAAAAGTTTGATAGTTTTGCTTCGTCACTGTCATCTATAATTTTATACCATCAGCTGAAAGTCGTGGGTCTATGCCTTTCTCCAAAATAAATTTATGATGATTTTTATTATCGTTTCCAATTTTAAAAAGCCTCTATTCTCTTCTCGTAAGCCCATAAATGTTATTTTCTTATAGTTTCCCTTCATGGTTTGACACCGGTTTTTTTACACGTGTCCCTTCTTTTATATGGGTTCATTGGCAAATGCCCTATGTAAATATCGATCTTTTGAGAGAACGTTTTATCTTCTTTCTCTTTTGGATTGTTATTGAAAAAAAAAAAAGAGCCATCACTATGCTAGCTATTAGGAGTGAACAAAAACAGATCAAAACAAACACTTATATAGCTTATGGTACAGGAGATAGATACTAAACAAATAATAAAATATGCAAATACAATCACAACTGTGATAAGTACTAGGATGAAACCACAGAGAGCTTCATTTCTTTGTAGCAAAGAGCAAGGGTTGGTTTTTGATAAGAGGCTGAAGAGGGAGATGGCAAATTATGAAAAGCTTGAACCAAAGGTTTGGTTTTCATTTTAAGAGCAGGTAAGAAGTCTTCTGGAGTGTTAATGTATGTGGGATGGGGACAAAAGAGGAACATGATTATTTTGAGTTTCAAAAATATCATTCTGGCGGGACGTGGTGGCTCACGCCTTTCATCCTAGCACTCTGGGAGGTCAAGGTGGGAAGATTGCTTGAGCTCAGGAGTTCAAGACCAGCCCAAGCAAGAGTGAGACCCCGTCTCTACTAAAAATAGAAGTAATTAGCCGGGCGTGGTGGCGCATGTCTGCAGTTGCAGCTACTTGGGAGGCTGAGGCAGAAGATTCACTTGAGCCCAGGAGTCGAAGGTTGCAGTGAGCTATGATGATGCCACTGCACTCTAGCCAGGGTAACAGAGCCAGATTTTGCCTCAAAAAAAAATCACTCTAGCTACAGAATGGAGCTGCAGCCTCCAAAGTGACTCCACAAGATACTCCACTGGAGAGCAGGAAAAATGTTTGAACTTCTACAAAAATATATTAAAAACTCAAGCTTTGCTAATATTTAAGTCATGGACTCACCTAGTCAGTATGTCAGGTGTCAGGTGTCGTTTAGAGTAGTGGAGGTAAAGTGAGGACAAGATGACAGTTCCACCCTGTTAACTGGGGACCCCTCATCCATGCATGGGCTTTCACCTATGGGCTGTGTCCCTGTGTGTGCATGCTAGGTTAAGTGGATGGATGCATATCATGCTAGTTGAACTGAAATAATCTTCATAAAATAGACACAATCTTAAAAAGACCCCTGTAAAGAAACCATGGAATGAAGTTAATACCAAGATCACAGGGCCTGGTGATTTTCAGACCTGAGTGACTGCAGTCACTGGAATGAGCGAAGCAGGGGTGGGCGTGTTACCGGGGAGAGGGGGCAGGGGCTTACGACTTTGGTTTGGACCATACTGGGCTCAAAGAAGAGCTGTAAAGCGGTTGTTGGATACGAGTATCTGGAATGTACAGAGGTCTACACTAAACATCTGAGTTGTCTGAGTAAAGGTAGTAATTTAAGTTACATAGACTTTATGAAATCTTAACTTTAAATACCAAAATTTCAATTTTTGACAGCTCTCTTGATCTATCTTCCCCTATTGTCTATAATTAGATTTCTATATTTACTCTGATGTTTTTAAAGTTATCTTTTAAAGTTAAGGGCAGATGTTTCCTTCCAATCTTAGAAGAGCTCACGGTATTTTTTTTTTTTTATTTTAAAAAATAAGTAAGTGTATTAATGATGTTTCACATGAGTGCTTGTTTAAAAGGGGCATTGAAATCAGCTGTTTACACTTTTAAAGTCTGAAATTTTCAAGCATACAGAAAATAAATTAGATACCTATGCACCCGCCAGACATATTTAATAGGTTTATATTTTGCCATAGTTGCTCCAGATTTTTTTTAAAGAAGCAAAGGATTACAGAAATAAAAATACATCCACCCTCATCTCTTCCCCCATCTCTTTCCAGAGGTGATCGCTATGCCTGTATTAGCAGTCCAATGTCCGTGTTCCCTGGGGGTCCATTATCAAACCTCCTCTGACCTTGTTCAGCTGACACACTTTACAGTTCACGTGGCTTCTGATGGTACCTATATGTGATGACATCCAAACATCTACTTCCAGAGCTTATGGAGCTCTGAGCTCCTGATTCCAATTCCCACATGCTTATTATCCCACATAAAATCAAACTTTTCCAAAATGAAATTCACTCTCTTCTCCCTCACCACTCACCTTGTCTCCACTCCCCCGACATTCAGTCCATTCTAAGTCCTGTTGAATCAGACTCCCAGGTGTCTCTCAGATATTCACTTTTCTCTTTCCTGGCTGCCATAGACCTAATTCAGACCATTATCCTCTAGCCTGAATTACTCGGTGGGTCTTCTAACTCATCCTCAGACCTGTCCTGAGCCCTCTGATCCACGTTCCAGACCACAGCCGATGTGAACAAACTCACCCCCAAGTCAGGCTTAGATAATCTTCCTTTTTGTTCCACAAAGGCAAGGCTGTTCTGTTTACTTTCATTTACCTTTATATCCCCACTGCCCAGCTAATTGCCTCATACACTTAGCTCATTCAATATTTGAAAGAATGCAGGGAATGAGTTTGAGTGGAACAGAATTTGAACTCAATTTACTGAATTTAGTGATTAGCTCTAGTTTGTTCTAGCTTCAATCCTCAAAGAAAACCAGTTTAGAGCACTCATATATTTATTGAAGAATATGGGAACATAAAATGCATTGATAATTTATAAAACTGAAATAGCTTAAACCTACTTTAAAAAATGCACTAAAAATAACCAGAAATAATGGTTTCGAATTTGCCTTTGTACAGCCACAGTGGTTTTTCGTGGTCCAAGTTGACAATCATATTCACAAGCTACGTGAGAGAGAGATGGAACAGAAGAACAAAAAGATAACAGAGAATTATAACATCTTTCCAGGATACCTGACTTCTAGATAACAGGAGTTCCATAAAGAAATTAGAGGAAATGAAAGAGAAGGAATTATTCAACAAATAATTCAAGAAAATTTCCCAGAACTAAAGGACATGAGTTTCCAAACTGAAAGGTCACACCATGATACAAGGTGTCCAGCACAATAGGATGAAAAAAAAAATGTCATACAAATGCATATTGCTGAGAAACTTCTGACCGTTGAATACAGAAAAGAAGATTCTAGAAGCTTCTAGAGAGGAGGAGCGGGGACAGTAGGTCACATACCAAGAAGCAGGAATCAGAAGGCACAAATGTTTCAGCACCAAAACTGGTATCTGAAACATAGTGGAACAATCCCTTCCAATTTTAACAATAAGTATTTCACCTTTTCCACTCCCACTGCTTCACTTGATCTGTCTTAAAAAGAGAAAAAAAAGAATAAGTATTTCAAAGATATTATCCTACACCCAATCTCACTGTAAATTAAGCATGATGGTAGAATTAAGACACTTTCAGATGTGCAAAGTCTCACAGTTTGCCTCTCATGCAATCTCCCAGGAAGCTACTAAAAAACATGCCCCAACAGAATAGGAAAGCAAACCAAGTAGGAGGAAGTCTCAGGATCTAGGAATAAGGGATTTAGTGCAGGAGGAAGGTGGAAGGAATTTCCTGGCTGATGTGATAGGAAATCCCAGGAAGGCAGCTGAGGGGCAGGTGGAGAGGACAAGGAGTCCAGACTGGACCAGCAGGATGGAAGGTGTATTTTCAAGACAATGGGGAAACAGAGATTCCCTAAAGTCTTCGAATATATTAAGAGGAAGTCAAGGAAACAACACAGGATGACTTAATAGACATGGGCACATGGGAAACTACGTGAACTTAAAAAAAAAGATGCAATTATCTCTTGTAATTCCAGTTACTAGGGAGGCTGAGGTAGGAGGATCCCTTGAGCTCAGGAGTTCCAGACCAGCCGGGACCACATAGTAAGACCTCATTTCAAAAAGAAAAAAAAATGCAAATATATCCAGACAACAAAGTTGTAGAAAAAAGTAATTATAATCATGATATACTAGATAGGTCATCTGTGAATAACTTTTAAATGGTCATAATAATGAATACTGAATATTGATTTAGATAAATGAAGCTGTAGCTATGCTGAGAAGATAACTGTGGTTGAGGGGGTGGGAAGGCAGGGGTTAGGAATAAGTGATTAATTAATAGCATATAAATTGAGAAAAATAGCATTCAATGAATGTTACTCAGAAATATGGCAGTAAACACCAGGAAAAAGGGCTAAAAGAGTTGACGGTGGTTTTCCTTGGGGAGCAATAATTGGGGGAAGGATGGGACAGGAGACTGCTGTTTTTAAATTATAAGTTGACTTTTTAAACCATGTATGTGCATAGCTTTCAAAATAAAAATGTACTTTAAATGAAAAAATGAATGACTACCTTATCTTCAGAAATTCAAGTTTAATTTATAAATAAGGACAAATAACATCTCTTAGATGGCTGACCTAAGAAAATAAGTATTGAACAGGTTTATAGACACGTGTGACTTCCTGCTGGCACACACGGAGAGGAATATTTCATAGCTAGCATTACTATTAGAATCCTTTCTGACATGTGACATTTCCACCTTGAATACTATCATTGCATAACTCTTCTGCTAAAATTAAATGGAGCTGCTAGCTGCAGAGTCCTATTTGGCACCCAGCAATCCACCTCTAGGGCGGATATGTGGACCAATTTAGGCGTGATCAAGGGAAAAACATTGTTTTCATCATTCTCTGTCATCATTGTATGCTTGTCACAATTGTTCCAATTTAATCTCACACTTACAACAATGAGATCTAACACAGTGCTGGCATTTAGTTAACTCTCTTATAAATGCCAAAACAAAGCAAAAATTTGGCACTGTAAGAGCCATGGATACTTTCTTGGGGACCTTCTGCTGTACCATACTGGTTAAGTTTTAAATAGTTCCAAATTATCGATGCTTTGGAGACATCATCAATTTTAAAGTTCTTAGAACTCAAAAGATCTATTGCTGAATTATTAATAATTGGTATTTTGTACCAATGACATAGTCATATAAATTTATCAGCTTGCTGCACAGGGGAGATATGTGTCTTCTTCCTGTCTTTTTTTTATCAGTGTATTTTTATGTGGCTGGTGACAATTCACCCAAAGCAGATAGGAAACCTTGAATATAACAGCAAAAGGCAGAGGGCAATCTGTTTCCTTTCACAATCCAGGGCCACCCATATCATTCAACCTATAAAAAAAAATCACAAGCATTTTACATTTATATTTGCATTCAGCTGTAATTACTAGGCAAGGAACTAATGAAATAGGGCCCATTAAGAAAGGACAGCTTCCTGGGAGTCAGCTACTTATCTTGTTGCTAGAGGAAAGAACTCTCTTCTAAGGAGGGATCCTGGACTATTATTGGTATATCCAGGAAGTCCTCAATTATCTATACTAAGTAGAAGCTGTTTTCGAATCCGAGCCAAAGACTAGAGTTCCATTTTGATGATTTAACTCAATGGAAAATTGAACCACTTAAGTTTCAACTAAGATACAAAAGGGAGAGTTTAAAATCTTCCATGTACTACCTCTGGAAGAATATACAAGATATTGATCACAGTGCTTGCTTCTAGGAGGAGGATTGGGTGGGTGGAGGTTAGGAGTGGTAGAGGGATTTCGTGTTGTTTCATAACTTATAATTTTGTACCATATGCATATATTACTATTTTTAAAAAAAAAATTTTGAAAATGTTATATGTGAGGATTTATCTATAGTCTTATAATCTCCACATAATTGCTCTCGGATATCAGTGTTGCCTCTTAGCACAACAATTATGATAGTTTCTGTTCAAGAATATTATGTAGAAACTGAGGTTTTCCATTTATACATTCCATGGCTCTTTTTCTAATGAGCACATCACAGGTTCTCCCTAACTTCCTTTGGTTGTGTGTGTGTGTGTGTGTGTGTGTCCACAGCTGGGAGGTGAAACTTTATGCTCCTTGGAAATCCTTCCAGTTTTGTTTCTCTGGGGGATATCAGGTGTGCAGTGCCCATTAGCCATCCATAGAGAAAGGAAATGCAGAGAGTGGTGGTACATTTAAATAGTGATATAAATCAAAACTAGCATCCTTAGAAAGCCTGAAGTTGGATGTCTAGCTGCCACAGATGTCTACAGTAAGAATAAATTTGTACCTTTTCATCTATTGATAAATACATTGTTTTTATTTGGCCACCACAAAACCCTAGCCTTCTCCCTTCCACCACCTCTGCAGCCCCCATCACCTTTATTTACGCGTATCTAAAGAATTTATTCTCTAATAACTTACAGGAAGAGTATGTTAAAATGAGTGAGCTAAAAACACTACTGATACAATTTTTATTCCTCTCACGCAGAATTTTAATTTTTAAAAAGCTTTATATTTTTAATACCAAACTGAAACTAAGTCTAGAAAAGATAGAAACAACCGAAATTGATACTACTACTTCAATTGTTCAGCTAAGTTTGTATAAATCAGACTGTGTTTATGGGATTCCTAGCAGCTGGCTAAAACATTGAAAAATGTGAAGCTAGCTATCTCATGTGTCAAACAATTGTTTTGACAGGATTTTAATAAGTTGTTTGTTCCTTCGGTTTGATGTTTGTTTTTAAGTATATTAACTGGTTAATTCAGGAAGCCCAAATTTGTGTGTACATGTAAGATTTGGAGAGGTTTTTTTTTTTTTTTTGATGTCTTATCACCTTGAATAAATCTATCTTCAGTATATTTTCCAGGAAAACAGAAATACTCCATGTATAAACTCTTAAATCTGGAACATTATGGAAAAACACAACGTGGTTCCTACTTTCTGGAACTATGATTTACAGTTAGCAGCATTTATTTCTCCGTCTTGCCCGGGTCTGTCTTCCGAACAGCGCTCGGAAATTGAACACTTACCTCCCATTTATCCCACGAAGCGGAAGTGCGCACCTTGTACTTCCGGGGCAGATTTGCTCCAAGGGCGTGCATGCCATTTGCCGGAGTTCTTCCTTTCCGTTTTGGGGGCAGCAAGAGCGTCATCTTTTTCTTCCCCGTTGGCTTCTCCGTTCTGCCTGTGTCCACTTTTGTTTGTTGTTTCTGGCCCAGCACGGACTCTCCGGCGTCCTTTATTCTTCCGCCCTGCTGCCCTCCATTCCCTTCCCTTTCATCCTCCCTCCAGCCCGGGTAGCTGGTTTTCCTCCTCTGATTTACGCCTGAGGCAAAGCAGCTGTCTCTTAAAGATAAGAACCAGAGAACAGAGATATCAAACTGACATAAAGAATAACATAGGGAAGACAAAAAATTCCCTTGCCCTAAAAATAGCTTTGTCATTAGCGCTTTTTATCCGGAACACCCAGATTTATTTCCCATCGTCCCACTGCGGGAACCAACCCTCGGTCCAACCCCCTCACCTGAAGAGAAATAAGACAGTAAAAAGGAAATCCTTGAGGCCAGGGTGTTTTAACCAAGTGACATAATACGAAAAGTGGCTAACTTGAATCTCCTTCTTCAGTAAATGTTAACATTATGGTATAATTAAAAAAGAAGTGTTTGGGGACGAAAACAAAGTATAGGATAAAAAAGACCAATGAGAAGAGAATGAACTATGAACAATAGGGAAAGCGGGATGAAAAGTAAACATATATGTATTTAATAATATATATGTTTATTTAAACATGTACAAGAAAGCATGAAGCATAGATTATATATATAATTAAATATATGTTGAAAAAAAAATATATATATAGGCTGGATGTAGTGGCTCAAGCCTATAATCCTAGCACTTTGGGAGACCAAGGCGGGAGGATGGCTTGAGGGCAGGAGTTTGAGACCAGCCTGAACAAGAGGGAGACCCGTCTCCACTAAAAATAGAAAAAGGCCTGTGCCTGTAGTCCTGGCTACTAGGCTACTAGGGAGGCTGAGGCAGGAGGATCACTTCAGCCCACGAGTTCGAGGTTGCAGTGAGCTATGATGATGCTACTGCACTCTAGCCTGGGTGACAGAGTGAGGCCCTGTCTCAAAAAAAAAAAAAATTAAAGAAAAAAATATATATACACACATACATATATATGTATGTATATATATGTATGTATATTTGGGCAGGGGGATTATGTCAAAGTCGAATGATCCATTCGACTCCATTCATTGATCAGGAGAAACCCTGTGACTCCAAAGACTAAGGGAAATGGCAGCTGCCACTGCCACCTACATCTTTTCTTTGGGAGCAGTGGGCCCAGAAGAGGCAGATGAAGAAGAAGGCCTCTGGGTGAGAATGATGACCCGTGCTCTGCTTCCCTGGATATTCCTCAAGGGTAAAACTGCATCACAAATGTACGTGCATCAAGAACTGGCCTCACTGTTCATTTGTAGCATGTAAATTATAACGTAGTCAAGAGAAAAGTCAGCACGTACTCTGCACAGGGGTTAAGTGCATGGGCGTCGATGTCAGACAGGCAGGGTTAAGATACTAGGACGCATGATGTGGTAGGACCTTGCTACTCAATGCACAATCCACAAACCAACAATGTTGGCCTTCACTTGGGAGCTGGTTAGAACACGCCTACCCCAGACCTACTGAGTCAGAATTTGCATATTAACAAGACTCACAGGTGATTCTTTTGCACATAGAAGTTTGAGAAACTCTGGTCTAGAGTAAATTGCCTAATCTATTCATGTCCCAGATTCCTCATTTATGAAATGACCATACTAGTACCTAGGTCCTAGAGCTGTGGGGATTAGATGAGGAACACGTGTAGAGAGATGGCAAAGGCCTGTAACTATTAATGAAGACAAGTCATAAAATATGGTTTGGAATTTTGAAATTGAATTCTATGCTCTGGTGCACACACAATTAAAAGTAACGAAAGCTGAGTTTTAATTATAAATGCTAACTGACTTTTATGACCATTTCCCCAAATGAAATACAGTGTAGTCATTTAAAAATGAATAGTTCTAAAAGGGCTGTGTCAGTACTAATTGCCTAGCTATGCAAGTCTCTTTACTTTTTGGGAAATCGGTTTCCTTATCTGAGCATAAGGGTAGTTCAGCTAAGGTCCTTTTTAATTCTAAGTTTTGATTTTTAGATATTTGCTATAAAAGCTAATACTCTCATTCACTGATTAATTTGGAATGTCATAAATTAGATGTAATTATGGTATAATACTTAGCCTTTCTAATTGATGAGTATTTTAACTTAGAGGGAAAAGAACAAAAAAAGGAAGGGTGAACAGAATAAGATGCAAAACCTGAAAGAGAGACTGAGAAGTACCTTGTGGATCTACACTTTTTTTTCTTTTCTTCTTTTTTTTAAGAGACAAGGTCCTGTTCTGTCACCCAGGCTGGAGTGCAGTAGCACCATCATAGCTCACTGTAGCCTCAAACTCTTGAGATCAAGGGAGCCTCCTGTCTTAGCCTCCCGAGTAGCTAGGACTACAGGTGCACCACCATGCCCGGCTAATTTTTTTCTTTTTTTTGTAGAGATGGGGTCTCCCTGTGTTGCCCAGGCTGGTCTCGAACTCCTGGCCTCAAGTGATCTTCCCATCTCAGCCTCCCACAGTGCTGGGATTACAGGCATGAGCCCAGCAGGCCCCATCTCTAGATATTCTGATTTATGGATGAAGCCCTGAAATTTTTATTTATAAAAAACAACCCAGGAAATTCTGACATAGGCAAAACACGATTTGAGAAACACTGTGCTAGGTGATTTTTCTCATGTCAAATATAGCTTGGTTCTAGCACATTAGATGATATAACATAAACATTTTCTACTCACCCATGAATAAATATTCATAACTGCTCCATATTATTGTCCATAAGTAGAACTACTGTCATTTGGGAAATATGAATATGAGTTTCAACTTTGATATTGTCAAGAAGAATGACCAGACACACCAAAGGTAGGCAAGCACGAAAGTGAGGTGTACTGGAGAGAGAAAGATAGGATTATAGAACAAGAGCAAGATACAGGTTTACAGAGCATGGTACATACACCACGGATGACAACCAGACCCATTGTCACAGCAAAGGGAGAGCAGAAGGAAGGATGCAAAAAAGAAAAGGGACTGGTTATGGTCTGCATCTTGTTTTATAGTGCCCAGATTGGGACCTCCCTGCGTCTCAGACGTCACCATGGAAGCACGTTGACTGGACAGTTGGGAGTTGCGTGACCTGAGTCTTACTGCACATGCGGATCTCCCATGAGCCTCTCCGAAAGCCCATTTTGGGGGGTGAATCATAGCAGCACCCACTTTCGTCCCTAGGAGACCCAGAACCCCTAGCTATCTGCCTAACAATATGAGCTTTAAATTGGCCATGACAAGCAGCAGTTAAGCAGATAATTTAATGTCTCTGTTTCTCTTTGTCCTTCACTACAAAGTAGGACTGACCTACTAAAAATGTTCTCATAAGGGTCCCATAAAATAAGTATTTCAAAAACTCCAATGCAACTTTAAATATAATGTTGTTGATAATGTTGTTTCAGCTCATGATTCTTTTCAAGCTTATAAACTTTCTTGAAGGCAAGGATTGCATCTTTTATATTTCTTTCAGGGGATAGCTGTTGTTTCTGCCTGCCTAGCCCTCCTTCACCCTTGTTTTGGTAACAGCATCCTGGTTTTCCTCTGGGAGATCTCTGTTCTTCCATTCTCAGTTCATGTTGTTGGGGAAGAGGAAAGTTGTTCAAGGCTGGGAGATTGGCCTAAGAAATCAGAACACTCCATTCCTCCTGCCTTTGTGACAGATTCAGGAATTTGTAAGTGACATAAATGGCTAAGGGAGCCAGCCCCAGAACTTTTGCTGAAACTTTTAGGATCCGTTTGCCAGACCAAAAGAAAGCCTGGCTGGAAGGAATGCCAATGGAAAACCAAGCAGAACTTACTAAGAGTGTGAAAATGAAAGATATGTCTGATGGCCTTTTCTGGGTCCCTGAATCAGTCACACCTAGACGTTTCCCAGACCAGAGCCCTCTTTCCCGCACTTTCTCTCTCCTATCTAGGCAATTTTCATGCAGCTGGAGCTTTTCAACAAATGTTGGCTTACTTTTTTGCTAATGGAAAAAAAAAAAATACTTAGTCACAGATGACAAGGCAAAGAAGTTGTTCAAATTAATCATTGCCACGTTTTGATGGCTTACTCAAAAACATATTACACATGCATGTATATAACTGAGAGATTTTCTTTACGTAATCAGTGGAGCAACCAAAAACATTTTGTCTAACTACTGGACATTAATATTAGGCACTATCCAGAAATTATTATTCTGCTTTGCATACTTCACCACCTGATTCCCATACTGGTTACCAAAAACCACTCAGCGTGAAGGATGAGTCAGTCTGTCTGGTTCTGGCTTGAAATCTAAGCACTCCGAGCTCTCCGTTGTTTTGCTCCTTTTTTTTTGAGATCTGAAAACCAGTCACTAACTTCATCTCCTGCATCTGTAAGAGTTGATTAGAATAAGGGATTCATGAAGCAGGTAGGCATGCCGTTTTCTTCTTTGTTCAAGCAGATTTTAAAAAATTAAATGGATGGCGTCAAGTGAATAATCCTTTATTCTTTTAACTTGCTGCCATCAAGTGGCTGCTCTGCTCATTCACATGCAAATGTCTCAGTTAACAATGTTTATAGTAGCCCTAACCCTGCGAGGTGCTGAGGAAGCCCCCAAGACAAGAAAAGGAACAGGATATAGTCTTCCCATAATCCTAGAGCAGCGATTAATAAAAATACATGTGCCATTTGCAGAATTTGTGAAACTTGCAAAATGCAAGGTAAAATATGGTAGGAACCCAAAGAGACAAAAGAGCAAAGGAGACTTCGAAGGGAGAGTCAACTGTTTTATTAGACTCTAGTTCAGTCTTAAAATTTCATCTGGGTGCCGTGGTTCAAGCCTATAATCTCAGCCCTTTGGGAGACGGAGGTGGGAGGATTACTTGAGGCCAGGAGTTCAAGACCAGCCTAGGCAAGCAACATAGAGAGGCCCCATCTCTAAAAAAAGAAAAGATGTTTAAAAATTATCCAGGCATGGTGACGCATGGCTGGAGCCCGGGAGTTCCAGGCTGCAGTGAGCTAGGATCATGCCAGGGCTGCTGAGTTTCTCGATGGATCCATTTGGTACAGCTTGTCAGGCTGGGCTGCCGTCCCACAGAAGAAGGACGTGCGGAGTGAGGCCCAGATGGGTGGATACTGCGTTCTAGCCAAGGCTGTTTTGAGTGCACAGGTCAGCAGGCAACTGAACCTGGAGTGTACAAGCAGCGTTGATACTGGGAAAATGGGAGCACTATACCAGAGAAGTGGGAGCACTATTCTTGGATTTCACAGACTCCAAGGAGAGAGGAAAGAAGTAAAAACAAGTTTCATAGGAAATGGAAAGTGGAGAACCAAACATGTTTTCTATGCACTCTTTAACTTTGGCATTTGACAAGACAAAACGTACAAGGAATAGAAAAAATAGATTAAATGCTTGCAGTTGAACCTTAAAAAGCCATTAGGGGAAAATGGAATGGGTAAAAATATGGCTTAACCATCAGTTCCTGTAAAAAAAGAGTCAAGATTTTAGCTAGAAACTTGAATGAGAATTTAGGGCACAGTAATTGAAGTATAGGGCCCAGAATAAGGGAAGTGATTTTTTTTCCAGTATTATTCAGACCATATCTAGAATATTATGCTCTACTCTAGACACCATGAGAGAAACAGAGACACTAAAAATATCAAATGGGCAGGTGTCAGACTGGTAAAAATCTTCAAAAGTAGTTAGTGTCAAGGAAAGACAACAGCAAGAGGACTTGATTGCTTTCTTCAAATCTTGAGGGGCATTTAGTTAGGAATATTCCATGCGTCCGTGGGGCAGAACGAGGCTGGGTTAGTGGAAGGTGTGGGGGTGGAATAGTGTGTGGTGGGAAGGTTTCTGGCCATGGAGGGGTCACGTGCCGTCTGTGAAGGGGAGCCACGTGCTTCACTGAGTGGTAGAGAAAAAACTTTCAGCACATGGCCCAATTCAGGGGAAAAAAAAATTTTAGGACATTTTTTTTTTTTAAACTCAAAATAGCTTTCCTGAATTCCATTGGGGAAATTTTTTTACAACTTAGATTACATTCTTTAACAAACAGCAGAATGTTGAGAGATGTTGGCACTCCTTTGTAGCTATTAGAATTTAATATCTGAACATGTTTGCAAAACAGCAAGTTTTTAAACCCCTCACACTGTTACAGTGCTTGAGTTCACGAAGTGCCCTCCCATGAGTTATCTCATTTCATTTTTGAAATACCTCTGCAAAATAGATGCAGTATTGCTATCCCCAGGAAATAGGTTTAGAGAGGCAAAACGACTTGCCGGGGACCCTAGCAAATGACGATAATGTTAAAGAAAGATTTCGTTCTCTCCTTTTAATGCAAACTTTAATGATCAAGGTTGTTGCCTTGGAGACCTTTTTTAAAATTTTTTATCTCTCTGTTTAGTACGAAGCCAAAAAGCAACCAACCATTGCCTCACACGCTAGATATGCATGTTCCTTCCATTCACAAGAGAATTTCCAGATGAGAGTATATTTGTTGAAATAAATAAAACATGCTTTGTACAACTAAAAGAAAGCGTTGCTTTTAAAAAGTACATAATCACTTAACGTGTTAAAATCTCTGCAATATTATGATTTTTTCCAATATTTTATGAGAAAATATTTCCTTTATATTTCATTTTTAATCCCCAAATATTAATACATTAATATTGGCATTAGGCATTTGGACTGCTACATAGCTGTCATAATGTTTATGTTTTGGGGGCTTTTTTTTTTTTTTTTTTTTTTGAGACAGGGTCCCACTCAGTTGCCCGGGCTGGAGTGCAGTGGCATCATCATAGCTCACTACAACCTCAAACTCCTGGGCTCAAGTGATCCTCCTTCCTCAGCCTCCCGAGTGGCTGGGACTACAGGCATGCGCCACCACACCCAGCTAATTTTTTTGTATTTTTTGTGGAAATGGGGTCTCACTATTGCCCTTGCTGGTCTCAAACTCCTGGGTTCAAGTGATCCTCTCTCTTTGGCCTCCCAAAATGCTAGGATTACAGGCGTGAGCCACCATGCCTGGCCTGATTAGGTTATTTTTGTTTGTTTGTTTGTTTTTTTAATTACCTTGCGTTCCGATGATATAGGCCCTGTACATCCAGGAAATAAAGAAGGATAAGATGGGCTCTAAGATCACCGGAGTGTACCCAGTACCTAGCACACTGTCTAGTAGGCATTAGGCAGTCTATAAATATTTGTTAAATACAAGGGCTTTTTCTTAAAAAAACAAAAACAAAAATCTCATCAGACTTTAATCAATACCCCAATGTTCATAGCAACATTATCCACAATGGACAAAATGTAGAAAAAACACAAACATCTATTGACAGATAAACAAAATGTGGGATATACATAGAATATAATATTATTTAGGCTTAAAAAAAATGAAATTCTGACACATATTACAGCATGGACAAACCTTGAAGACATACTAAGTAAAATAAATCAGACACACAGCAACAAGTGTTTTATGATTTACTTAGATGAAGTACGTAGAATAGTCAAATTCATAGAGGTAGAAAGCAAAATGGAGGTTGCCAGGGTCGGGGGGAAGGGGGCAATGGGGAGCTATTGTTTAACAGATATGGGGTTTCAGATTGGGAAGAAGAAAAGGTTCTGGAGGTGGATGGTGGTGATGGTTGCATAGCAATGTGAACGTACTTAATGCCACTGAACTGTACACCTCAAAATGGTTAAAATGGTAAATTTTATATTGTACATATTTTGCCACAATTTTTTTAAAAGTTTAAAAACAATTCACTTACCTTTAGTATCATGAAATTCGAAGTTAAGCCCCAACTCCACGATGACATCTTTGATATTTAATGTAGCCTAAATTTTTTATTTTTTATTTAAAAAATCACCCATGGCCGAGCACAGCTAGCACTTTGGGAGGCTGTGGCAAGAGGATCGCTTGAGCCAAGGAGTTGGAGGCTGCAATGAGCTATGATGATGCCACGGCACTCCAGCCTGGGCAACAGAGCAAGACCCTGTCTCAAAAAAATATAAAATAAAAATTGTTTTAAATTTAAAATCACTTGGCTTTGAAATAATTTATTACTAAAATAAGAAGTAGAAAGACGACTGTCAAGCATGAAGAAAATGACAATCTTTTTCATAACTAAAAATTAAGTTCTCAATATGCATAAATGCCTAATTCATTAAAACTTTTTATAATGATGAACAGCTACATTTTAATATATATTGATAGAGGAAGGGGCAGCCAAAGCTTTTCACCAGAACTCAGGAAGAAATTTAGAAAGGACATTTTGCTTTGAAAAATTATTATTTTGTAACATTTGAAGAATTCTCTCAATCTAATAGATGTGGCCATATTTGTTTCCATGGGAAATAATCTTTCCTTCAAACTACTGTGTAGAAGAAAAGAGAGATGTGTAAAAGGGCAGGATCCAGGGTAGGTTCAGCCTTAACACAGAATAAGGTAACACTGTCCCTTTTAACAACGTGAAAGGTGGAAACGTGGCATTGTTCGAATCCTTAAATAGATTGGAATACTTGGGAAAATATGACCTACAGGAGAAAAGTAAGCAGAACAAGTAGGATATAGACCAGTGCTTCTCAGCTGGTGCCACTCAGCAGAATGCTCAAGTATGCTCCACGCAATACAGTCCTTTGCTAACAATTAGTCAGCAATTGCTCCTCCTCAACACCCGTGTTCAGCACAAATGAGGGGTGCCATTTCCTACAGACCCTGCCAGCCTGACTAATCATCTGTTCCCCACTCCCCCAATGCTCAGACCTACTGCAATGCAGTGCTTGCAGTAGCAACGAGCTCTAGGTGGCTGTCACGATCTTTACCTTTTTCTGTCCAGCAGGTATCCTTTAATGTGTCCCTCTCAGCCAAAGCTGCATGCTAAGAATTATTATATCTTTTGTTAGCTAACCCTCTCTCATTGCCTTAGTCACTAATTGTTATTATATCTCATAATACTTGTGTAATACTATTTGGTTGTGCTGCCCTATTATGGCCATAACACTAAAATATATTTTTATAAGTTTCCTCTTTTAGTAGAATTTCTGAATTGTGTCTTAAAGGTACAGCAATAAAATATTCAGTCAACACACTATTGGAATTCTAATGTCCTTAAAACTTACTGTAAATAATAAATAATTCGAGAAAAAGAATATGCTGTTTCCATCATGCTAGAGTCAGGTTTTTCAATGGCTGAAAAGTGAGATTTGGTATAGACCAGAGATTGGCAAACACTTCTGTAAAGGACCAGATAATAAATATTTGAGGCTTTATGTGTCATATGGCCTCTGTTGTTACTACTCAAATCTGAATTTGCCGTGTGAAAACAGGCATAGGCTGAGTTCTGATAAGATTTTGTTTATAAAAACAGGCTTCAGGTCATAGTTTACTGACCTCTGCTATAGACAGTAAGAACTAATAAAGATGAGGGAACCAAATCCATAAATGCCGGCCACTGTAGTTAGAAAAGAAGTGGAGGTAAGGTTTGAGCTATACCTGGAAGGGTAGAGAATGCAAAGAGTGCATTTTAGGCAGGGGAGACAGCACGTGTCAAGACACAGGCATAATCTCTATACTCCAACAATGGTCAAGCTGAGACTCAAATCAAAGACTCAATACCTTTCACAATAGCAACAAAGAAAATAAAATACCTAGGAATATATCTAACCAAAGAGGTGAAGGACTTCTACAAGGAAAACTACGAATCACTGAGGAAGGAAATCACAGAGGATGTAAACAAATGGAAAAACATATCATGTTCATGGTGGGCAAAATCAACATTGTGAAAATGTCTATACTACCTGAAGTGATTTGCAGATTCAATGCAATCCCCATTAAAATACTAACGTCATTTTTCACAGATCTAGAAAAAATGATTCTATGCTTCGTACAGAACCAGGAAAGAGCCTGAAGCCAAAGCAACCTTAAGCAAAAAGAACAAATTGGGAGGCATCACTTTACCAGACTTCAAGCTATGCTACAAAGCTATAGCAATGAAAACAGCATGGTACTAGCACAAGAACAGCGACATAGACCAATGGATCAAAACAGAGCAGAGAACCCACATATAAAATCATCCTCATATTGCCATCTGATCGTTGACAAAGTAGACAGCAACATACGGTGGGGGAAAGAATCCCTATTCAATAAATGGTGCTGGGAAAATTGGATAGCCACATGTGGAAGATTGAAACAGGATCCTTACCTCTCACCATTCACAAAAATTAATTCACGGTGGATAACAGACTTAAACCTAAGGCATGAAACTATAAGAATTCTAGAAGAAAATGTTGGAAAGACCCTTCTAGATATCGGCCTAGGCAAAGAAGTTATGAAGAAGACCTCAAAGGTAATCACAGCAACAACAAAAATTAATAAATTGGACTTGATTAAATTAAAAGGCTTCTGCACAGCCACAGAAACAATCAACAGAGTGAATAAACAACCTACAGAATGGGAGAAAGTATTTGCATGCTATACATCTGATAAAGAGCTGATAACCAGAATCTACAAAAAACTCAAGCAAACCAGCAAGAAAAAAATCTAACAGCTCCATAAAAAAAATGGGCAAAGGACATGAACAGAAACTTTTCAAAAGAAGATAGACTAATGGCCAATAAACATATTAAAAAAATGTTTAATGTCTCTAATCATTAGGTAAATGCAAACCAAAACCACAATGAGATATCACCTAACTCCAGTGAGAATGGCTTTTATCAAAAAGACCCAAAATAACAGATGCTGGCGTGGATGCAGGGAGAAAGGAACACTTATACACTATTGGTGAGACTGCAAGCTAGTGCAACTTCTATGGAAAATAGTATGGAGATTCCTCAAAGAATCTACCATTTGATCTAGCAATCCCACTATTGTGTATTTACCCAAAGAAAAAAAGCCATTTTATCAAAAAGATATCTGCACTCGAATGTTTATAGCAGCACAATTCACAGTCACAAAGATATAGAATCAACCCAAGTGCCCATCAATACATGAGTGGATTAATAAAATGTGGTATATGTATCCCATGGAGTACTACTCAGCCATAAAAGAAAAAATAGTGAACTAATACCTCTTGTAACAACCTGAATGGAACTAGAGACCATCCTCCTAAGTGAAGTATCACAAGAATGGAAAAACAAACACCACATGTACTCACCATTAAGTTAAAACTAATCGATCAACATTCTTGCACACATATGGAAGTAAAACTCAATGGAAATCAAGCAGGTCGGGGGGAAGAGGGGATGGGTAAAATCACACCTAATGGGTACAATGCACACCATCTGGTGACGGGCACACTTATAACTTTGACTCAAACTGTACAGAAGCAATTCATGTAGCCAAAACATTTGTACCTCCCATAATATTCTGAAATACAAAAATTAAAATTAAAAAATAAATAAATTTAAATATTAAAAGAAAAGACACAGGGATAGAACTGGCCATTAGTAAAACCCTCAAGAAGGCCTGCCTAGAGGAAGAATTCAATTAGTTGTGGGGATAATAAATTTGGAGGATGTTTAGAAGAATATTATGAGTCATGGCGGACAAAGTATTAACAGTCATAAAAGTCTGTTTGGAATTTGGACTTTACAGGTTATTAAATTCTCATTATGCCTTTATTTCATTATAAGTTTTATCAGAGGCTGTGACATCTGTTTGAAATTTCTCACTGGATGACTTTTAAATCTTAACTAAAAACCCAAGAATTTCAACAACTTCAGAGATCTAAAGGAGTACATGAAAGCAGAGGTGTATGATAATCACAGTGCAACTACTTTCACATGTTTGTAAAACCATTTTATTAAGGTGTGATCAACATGCCAAGAGCTGTGCATATTAATGTGTGGTAGGCCCTCTGTATCTGTGGGTCCTACGTATTAAAAATAAATAAACAAATGAAAATACAACAATAAAAAATAATACAAATAAAAAACAATACAGTATAACAATTATTTACAAACCCTCTACATTGTATTAGGCATCATAAATAATCTATAGATGATTTAAAGTGTACAGGAAGATGCGCATAGGTTATATGTAAGTACTACACCATTTTATATAAAGGACTTAAGCATCTGTGGATTTTGCTATATATAAGGGGCTAGGGGAGTTGTCCTGGAAGCCCCCCACCATACCAAGGGATGACTGTATACAACTTGATGACTTTGGAGATAAGTATACACCTATGAAACCATCACCACAATCTATACCATAAATTTACCTATCACGTCTAATAGTTTCCTCCCGCTCTCTTTGTTATTATTGTTATGATTTTATAAGAGCATAGAACATAGAATCTACCAAGTGAGGAAGTCAGGGAAAAATAAACCCAAAGACCTTAAAGTTAAAGCCTTGAGCATCCGGGCTGAATAAACAGACTTTAAGCAAGAAGGGGGAAATTGAGGTGAGAGGTTCTTGCAGTGGAGGTGCTATACAAATCAAATGCTAATTACTGTTCTGATTCACAGTCTAGGGGACCTTCTCATAGACCATGCATCGGGACAAACAAGCAGTAGTGGGAAATTACCTTCTGGGAAACTCCAACAGCTAATCTCCAACAGCTAATGTAAGTCTCAAATGGTAAGTCAGTTACTTACGGACTCCCTGCTGAGTTATTCAAATGTTCTACCAGTTAAGAGAAAAACCACACCTTATTATTAGACTCCTGTGGTTGTCTTATGGTTAGATTTCATCTCTAATCTGTTCCTTTTACTCCCTTTGGGCACTTCTCAGTACAAAACACTTTATCCTTTACTGATGTATACATATTTGAAACAAGAGATATTTTATCTCTTTTTAGGAGATAAAAAGCTCATATGTTATTCCGCCTTAAGAGTTTTAGAGTTAGCCTTAGAGTTTTAGAGTTCGCAATTATCTTTGTTAATTTACACCACCTCCCTCATTTTATAGGTGAAGAAACTGAAGGTCCTAAGAAATAAAAAGATTATTCCCAGGTCTAGCAACTAGTTGGAGGCAACGACAGTGCCCAACCTTGA
>CM052454.1:10234482-10253728 GCA_028533085.1 Varecia variegata | reverse complement strand
GAGCTTGCTTTGGCTTTAATACAAACAATAGCATTTTATTTCCAGTGATACTAAGTAAATGAAACGGAGTTTGTCCACATGTGAATGAACTAAAATTTAAGCACTAAATAATTGTCAGCCACCTTTTTGAAATCTGTCCTGATGTGTGTGTTTTATACTTTTCTGCCTTTATAAACGAAGTAAGTGGAACCTCACTTTGTCTTTTATAGATGTTTCATTCAGGATTATAAATGTTAATTCTTGTGTTATTATATAAGGAAGTCCTAAGAGATCCTTGAAATATGAAACTCTTTATCAATAGTGACTTTTCTGCATCGTAGCAGAAGCTCCATAAATATTTGTTGATGGAGTGATCCTACACACTGCTATCACATTCTTTCCTTGTTAGTAAACATCACTTTGCAATGGTTCAGCTTTTCCTCAACCTCCCTCACGCTCCTATTTTTTTCAGATTTGTGGTTTAAGGCTTCCTAAATCACTAAGCTTGATTTGAGACCAACATGTTAGTCCTTGTGGCCTGAGGGTGACTCCAGTCCTCTTGTTTTTAGGGGAGGAGATTGAGGTTCATGACAACTATTTTCCTCAGTGCCTTAAAAACAAAAGTTGGAGTCTGGTTCAGATTGAAAGCTCATTCCGGACTGGCACAGACCTGTGAGATACATGCATATTTTTTGTTTCTTAAAGTACAATTAGTCAACTTTCTCTCCCCCATTCCCTTTCATTCACTTGGCCTTTCCCTCCATTCCCCTTTCTCCTGCTGAACAATTCAGTCTGGAAGACATCAGGTGGAGCAGAGCTAGGCAGGGATCAGCATCAAGGGACTGACCTGCCTGGTGAGTCAGAGCCCTCCTGAAGAATGAGACACACTGGGGGAGAGGGGGACAGTGTCATTTACGGTGGCAGTGTGAGAAGGGTGAGGAGGGCGTCCACGCAGGAAAAGGGGCTTAGAGTGAGACATCAGCTCCTAAGCAGAGTGAGGAAGGCCTCCATGGGGAGGGGGCCGGACGTGGGGACTTTGGAGCCCAAGAGAGTGACGATGATGCGCTTGACTGAGAGCAACCTGGCATCAGGTGTCAGAGCCAGAGCTGGAGGAGTTCAAGACCAGCCTGGGCCACATAGCAAGACCCTGTCTGAAAAAACAAAACAAAATAAAACACCAGAAGGCTATTTAGTTCCAGCAAGTTTAGGTCTAAGTATGTTAAATAAGGTAACAAGGATCCTTGGAACTCAATCAATTCCCTCATCCCAACTTCCAATTAAAGAAAAAAAAATCCAAAAGTAAATATATGAGTCAATGTCAATAAAGCAATAAAATAGGTCTCACAAGTTAGTAATAAAATATGTTGCCATATCTTGTATGCATATATATGTTGTTCATTTACAATCATCCATATATTGCTTATATTCAGATTTTGCTATATAATTAATTTTAAAAACTATCGAAAAGTTTAGCAATAAACCCTACTCCCTGGATACTAATGCTTAATATTCCACAAACCACTCTTCACTAAATCAAAACTTTGCTCTTCTAATGATTTATTACTTTCACTTTATTGAAAATGGCTGTTGTCTATATTTTTTTGAGTCATGAAAATTTAGCATTATTATATTAATATGCATATTTAGTATTATTTTGAGTAAAGTTCTAAAAATTGTCATATAATTACAAATTAACATGAATCATTATGGCAACTTTAAACCTCATTGGTAGGCAGATGTGCACTTTCAATTTATTATTTCAAATATCTGTGATATTTTAAAGCATCTGCCTTTCCCTTCTATCATTATAGTCTAACAAAATAGCTTTGTTTCTTGTGCCCTAAAAATACACTTCTTTGTTTAGAAATAGTGCTACTTGTTGACAGCATCACATGTCTACAAGGCAATTCTGAAATTAAATAAATATCTAGTTATAGCATCAGTTGAGTGTGCTATCAGTTCTTTACATTACTATACACATTTAGATGTTACTTTAAGAGACAGTATAAATTGCAATGTAAGTGATAGCAATGAAATTTTAAATATATTGTAAAATCTTATGGAGTAACAATAATTTAACATATGCAAACGCATTACAATGCTTGAATATGATATGTAAAATTCATGATTCATTACCAAATCAGAGTATTGCTTTAAAAATTTCCTCAAAAAATCCAGAGGTTATTGCCTCAGCAGAATGAAATTTTGCCCAGTTAAAATTAATTTTAAAAACTATCAAAAAGTTTTAATGAGTCAAATTATGTCATCTTTTTGAGCATATTGTCAACACAAATTAAATGAAAATCTTGATCCTAACATAATTAGTGATTTTTTAAAGGGAAGGCAAATAATTTTTACAGACTATATAATAATTTATTAATCACATATACCATTTTTATGTGATCTAAAATCTATTAATACATCACTCCATCGATAGAAGACCAGATATGGCAACCATAATTCAAATTAATCATGTGTTACATTTTCTAACTTGCAGCTATATAAAAGTAACATGGCTCCTTTAATATTTAAAATATTTTTTGTCCTTATAAATATAATTTTGTCAATGTAGGGGGATAAAATATATTTTATGTAATAATTTGTTAACTTTTAACATGTAAATATTCAGGAATATATTATAGTATGTAACCTCCAGAAATGCTAGGACTGATTTGTTAAAAGTCATTACATAAATGTATACAGTTAGTATTGTTTTATGCCAAAGGAACTGAGGATTCCTATCTTATTTCACTGGCTCATTCACGGTTTATCAGTGATAAATAGGTTTATCAGGTGATATGACTCTGAAAAGAGATGAGTGATTGTTCCCCATGCTGAAGAATCCCATAAGATTGCAAAAACAAATAAAGCCAAAATGCAGTAGTAGGATAATAATAGAAATTGGTTATTCATTAAGGTATTGACAACCGTTGTTTTATTTTCTGTCCTACAGAAACAGTATATTTCTTATAGTTTTATTATAATTTAATAAATATAGCCTATAGATACTACTAGAATTATTAAATACTAATAGAAGTATTGCATATATTTTATGAGGTCAAATCTTACTCTGTTATATCAGACTTAAAAAGATTCTAACAGAACTATTAGAAAATAGTTTTGTTATATTAGGACTGTTATATTAGAATCTTAGAGATGCAAATCTAATAATTAGAGACACGATATATTGACAATGCTAAAAAAACTAGTTGGTGGTAAAGATGACAGACGGCTTTGATCTTGACCTCCCCAGTTCCCAAAGTATACCAACATTATTAAATTTGAGTTATTCTAGATTCTTAGACAAAAAACCATATGAGACAGACTTTATTACTGAAATGTATTTTCATATTGTTTTATTACCACATCTCTTTCTTCTCCAGCGTTCTCTCTTCTATATCCAGAAAATTTCTGATGGCTTCCTTACAAGGTATTCGTTCCCTATTTTGAAGACTTCCCTGTTAGGTGAAACCTACCTTCTCAATAAAACATGCATTTCCAAAACAGGATGTGTGAGTTCATCAGCGAGATGTGTTTCTCCTCGAGGTGGGTGGAGAGGGGAAGAAGGGAACCTGGAGGCTGGAGAGTGCTGGGGAAAGACTAAAGACAAAGGGAGATGGGGCAGTTGGCCAGAGATGGAGGATGTTGGAAAGAGTGAAAGCAGCTGCCATCTGGAGAAGAAATGTAGGGAAAGGAAAGACATGTGTCAAGGGGGTTTTATGAAGTTTGCCATACGATTTAAACTCATTCTCTATCACATGACCTTCACATGACCCTCACATGACCCTAACATAAACTTAACATGAGTTTGATTTGCAGGGTCTGGTCTTTTCTAATACTTACTTATTAAGGTAAAACAAATAGAGTGGGTCCTCCGTATGGTGGGTTCCTCCTCTGTGGATTCAACCAATCGTGGATAGAAAATATTTGGAAAACAATTTCATCTGTACTGAATATGTACAGATATTTTTGTGTCATTATTCCCTAAACAATACAGCATAAAAACTATTCACATACATTGCATTAGGAATTATAAGTAATCTAGAGATGACTTACAGTATATAGGAGGATGTATAGTAGGTTATATGCAAATATTTTACCTTTTGATATCAGGGACTTGAGCACCTGCTAATTTTGGTATCCGAGAGAGGTCCTGGAACCAATCCCCCTCAGAGAAGGAGAGACATCTGTACATACCTATTAAGGTAAAAAATCTTCAACTATCTACTGTCAGAAATCATCTCTATGTACGAGCTGGACATGGAAATATGCAGAGAAAGAAGAGGGCTTAACACCACACCCTGGGAGCTGCCATCTTGAAGTTAGACAGTGGTGGCAATAACAGGAGAGAAGGCTACAGAGGGAGAAAAGAAGGACCCACATGGCATCCTGGAAGTCAGGAAAAGTCAGTGTTTGCAGGAAATCGTGGTCATGCTGCTAAGAAGTGAGAAGGCAGAAAATGGAGCCTTGGTTTTGGCGACATGACAAGTAACATTGACAAGAACCATTTTGGAGGCCCGATGGAAATGAAAGCTAAATATGAGTGGGTCAGAGAGAGAAGTGGAGGTGAAGAAATGACAACCACCTGCACAGAAAAGCCTCATGAGAAGGTGTTCTGTGCAAGGGAGCAAAGAAAATATGGCAGCTGGAAGGCGGCCTATGGGAGGAAGAGGAACTCTTCCTTCTTAGCTGCAAAGCAGGAGAAGACGGGTGCAGGTGCAGGGAGAGTGAACATGTGACATTGTAGGAAGAGCACGTGATGAAATGCGATCATCACTGGGGTGGAGGGCCGGGAGGCGGGGTAGGTCACTGATTCTTAAACTTAGCTACACATTGGAGTCATCTAGCAGGTTTTAAGTAGTGCTTATGCTTAGATCTCACCCCCAGGGATTCTGATTTAATTGGGGTGGGGTGAAGCCAGGCATTCATGAGTTTGGAAAACTCCCCTGGGGATTCTAATATGTACCAAATTTTGAGAATCACCAGGTAAGGCTTTTTGAGGCTAGAGAAGGTGTTAGGCACCAACTATTTGAGTAGATCCAGACCGCTATGTGGAAAACAAAAGAAATGAAAGTCATTCCTTACTCTCAAGGGACCTTTAAATCTGTAAGCTATTTGGGAATCTAAAATCTGTCCAGGAAATGTGAAAATAATTTAGGAACATTAGCAATTTAAAGTATATTAAGGAAAGCAGGATACAAACCATATTCAATGATGCAGAATAAGAGAAATAGATCAATTTTGGAGTTGGCGGCTCAGAGAAAGCTCAATACAAGGAAGTACTGAGTTGTATTTTGAAGAAGTGAAGGGCAAACACTGAAAGCTGTCTGAAGGACATTTCAGATAGAGGAAGCAATGTAAACACAGCAGGTGATCAGGGAATTATGGAGAAAACACGTTGCTGAGTAACTGAGGGACAGGATGGGCAAGAGAATTTTTACTCTACACCGTTTTTTATTTTTACCTTTTAAATCTTGAAATATGTAAACATGTAGCTGTTTCAAAAATCAATCAATAAATAATGCATTTTTAATGGAAAAAGACTAATCTAGACCTAAAGACAATTAAAAATAGTGAAAAGTGAGGGTGAGAAGATGGAGGAGCCAGTTGATAAAGGTATCGGATGTGCTAGCAGCATCCACAGGAATATAATCTGTCTTCTCTAGCATCTCACCCGAAGAGACAGAATAATAGTCTATCTAAATAAGGCCCAACATCAGAGTAGCAAAGCAAGGCTTAGCAGGCAGAAAGCAAAAACCCAGTGTGGAACTATAATTTTATTGAGCTGATCTAATTCTTCTACTGATGGAAATACGTAGAGCCAGATGAAATGTGTTTCTCATTGCTGTTTATTAGGGGAAGTTTTTGTTTTTCTCTTCAAAGTACTTTTTACCCTTAAGCCACTAATTACTTTAAAGAGATATTCATGTTCTTTCACGTGGCCTCTTTTTCTAACGAGAGGATAGAGGGGAAAAGTTATGTTCGCTTCAGTTCTCTCTTCCCGACTCACCATTATGTTGTAAAAGCAACTTTTCATTAATGCAAGGTGTTTATGTGCCTTAAACAATTTCCAGAAAAGCTGAGTTCAAGGGCATAGCAGCACTGACTATTGATGCAAATTGAATTATAAACTACTCAAAACAATCTAAGTCACAGTTAATGTTGCCTTGTTGCTCCTAATTATAGTACTCAATTTACCTATAATTTTTTGAAGAGGTGAAACTGTATCAGATGCTGAAATTAAAACAAACTTGATCTATTAAAGATAAGATAAAAACAGTAAAACTAAAGTATTTTCTGCAGTATGAAATAATTTCTTTATTCTGGTGTCTTTTTAATGGAATTTTTCAGTGTAGTTAACTATTCAATTTATTTTTAAAAATCAGGGTAGATAATTTTTCACTTTTGTAAAATGAAAATAGTCCTATGAAATATTGCCAGCATTCATTCTTCCTGCTAATAATATTTTATCTTGGTATCATGCAGTAAGTTTGAAAAAGCACCTCTCTTAGCTCATGCAGTTTTCACAATAGCCTTGTTACCATTCCTATTTTGCCCAATGGAAGCATAATGCTCACAGAGGTTGATTTGACCAATGTCTCTTAGCTGGAAAGTGTAAACGACACATTCAGATTGTTTGAAATTCAATTTTCCTCTTTCTTCCACTGTTGCATAATTGTTTCTTACCTTTTGAGGTCCATGTTGATACTGTGTAAATACCTGTACAAGTTCCCTGAATGTAATTTTAATGTAGCACAAGCAAAACAAAATTTATAGCCAAAACGTTTATATATGTAGATAAATTTAGTTATTAAAGACAGCTAAGTGCAACCTCAAACAATAAAGTATCCTTTATGTGGTGAAACCAAAGTGGCTAAAAAGCCCAGCCTTGTTTGTTTAAATCAGATATTGGGGTTGGTCTTTATTTAAAAAAAAAATTCAACGGCAAACTATGATCCAAAAACACAGGTCCCAAGCAAAAGCAAACTGCATGACCACAAAGCAAAGCTCACAATTGTTTTTCTTCCCCACACAAAGATGCCATCTGCAGCAGTTTTGTCACCATGTTTTCCTTTTGAATTTTTCCTGACAATATTAAATTGTAAGTGCCCAATTTCAACAATTATTGATATTTTTACCATACTGTTTATTGCTCCTGCACTTAAAAAAATTCTTTTTTTTTTCTGTTGGAACATTTTAAAGCAAATTCCAGAAATCATTTTATCCTACTCTTAAATAATTTAGTGTGCATCTTTAAAAATCATAAAATAAGGGACATTTTCTTACATAAACAAAAACCAATTTAAAAAATCTAATAACATTAACAATAATTCCTTAATATTACCTAGTGCTGAGTCCATATTCAAATTTCTCCAATTATCTAACTTAAAAACAACCACCACCACCATGAATTGGGGATTTAATGACATTAGCTTCCAAATAATGTTCACACATTTTATTGGGTTATTCTGTCTCATAATTCTTTTTAAAAATCTCTTAATTTAAAACAGATTTCTCCTCTTTTCTCTCCTCCCCTCAATTCTATTGCCTTATTGAGAAAACTGGGTCAATTCCCGATATTATGGATATGGCTAAAGCTTCCTTGCATTGTTTGCTGTTATTTTTTATTATTTTTATTTTATTTTGTTTATTTATTTTTTGTAGAGACCTCACTCTTGCTCAGGCTGGTCTTGAATTCCTGGCCTCAAGAGATCCTCCCACCCTGGCCTCCCAGAGTGTTAGGATTACAGGCTTGAGCCACTATGCCTGGCCCTATTGTCTTTTTTTAATTTTCATTTCTGGTGGCCAACAGGTTAGTTCTAAAGACTTCAATAAATACAGGTTCATTTTTTTTTTCCAAGAACACTTCATAGGCTGGGCTGTGTAGTTCCTTTTCATGCAAATTTCATTAAAAGGTATGTAGTGTGTTTGGTTGTTTTAGTTTTACTGATGCCAAGATTGATTGGGCATAACAGCCACATTCCTTCCTTGTAAATTTCCTAACAGCCTTTCACCTGATGATTTTATGATAGATTGATGACTTTTAAATGATTCATGTGACGTTTTGAAAATGGGAATTTTTTCCATCATTTCTTCTGCATTCATCAGCTGGAATTCTTTTATAATTTTTCTCATCAATTAGTTCAGTGTAAACTGAAATATAATTCATAGGAGAGAGACAAGATACATGCTTACTTCTTTAATTATCCAATCCAAAGAGAAATCAGAGTATTCTTCGTCTGAAGTCATCAATCTTGAGACATGAGTAATGAGTTGGTGCTGTGGACACTTCCATCCACATCCAGTGAATCTTCTCTCTCTCTTTCTCTCCCTCCATTCCCTCTTCTACCCTTTTCTTTCTCCCTGCCCCTCTCTTCCCTCTGAACGCTCTTTTTTCTCTTTGATTTAAATTCATTGCTTTTTCTAAATTCAATAGCTCTGATTCAAACTTGTGTTTGTTATTCTTTTTGATGTTCACATTACCCTATTTTGGCCAGTGGGAGATTCTTCTTACTTGTTCCCATGTCTTTTTGGCAGGACTCCACAGCCTTTGATGGTGCCCTTACTTTCTGGGACAATGTAATGTCACAAGCTCCTTACGTACATTTTCTGCCCAGCTCTCAAGTCAGCCATTTCTCCAAAGATCCCTTGTAGTGAGTAATTGTCGTTAGAGACCTTGCCATTAGGGGTATTCACTGCTATTGGCTTGTCATTGCTTCTAAGCCTTTTTCTTGGACAGAGCTAGGATACAGTGTATGTTTTTTAAGAAGAGAGGGAAAATCCTATGTTCTCACTGATAGTCTCATTCCAATATAAGATTGCAGGGTCTTTAAACTTTTTTGATTTTATATTCATTCCTCTTTCTTTTTTCTTATGCTAAACTATTGATACTTAAGAAAATTAACATACTTAATAATTTGCTTTATCCTATAGTATATATATATAAGTTTTTTTTTAAAAATACAGATATTATTCCCGATATTGACTATTAAGTGCAAGACTTCTTGGTAGTTCTTTTTGTTTTTATAGTATGTCCTGCTGAAGATTGATTAATACTGTTTGTAAGTTTACATGAAATAATTCTTTCTCTGTTAGAACATGGTATCAGTTTAATATACAGTTAGTATTGTTTGCTTTTAATATTTACAGATTGCTTAGTAATTTGGGGGTTTTAAAATTATGGAAAACATTTATAACCTACCAAAGTAAAAACTCTAAAATAAGAAGATTGCTTCCATCTCTTTCATCCCTGTCCTCTCTACCCTTTCTCTTGTGTAATAATTGTTAATTTTTTATTTATCCATCCGCTATTGTTTCTTTCTGTCAATATAATCAACTATGCAACTTCTTATCCCAAACACACCTTACTACATACCCTTTTCTGCGCTTCATTTCTTTCACTTAATAGTATATTCCGGGGATTACTCTCTATCTTGTGTGTAAAAATGTTCCTCATTCCTTTTTACTGCTCCATCCTACTTCATTGTGTTGATGTACCGTGGTTTGTTCACTGAGTTCTCTATCAATGATCATTTGGTGGTTCTTTCCAATGTCTTGCTATTACAAATAACGACACAATAAATAATCTTGTGCATATGTTATTTTGTAATTTTGTAATATACAATCTTTTTTTAAAATTAGGGAATAATGAAAATAAGTGTTCTTTAGGAGGAAATCTTTGCCAAAACTTCTTACATTGTATAGTATTAGCAAATGAGACTTGTGTCATAATAATAGATTACATAGGTATAGATCTCTCAAAAACACCTTTACATTGATTGTTTTGTGACTGTAAATAAGGTGTATTCGTTAGAAAAGGCTAACTGCTGTAACTAACAAACAACAAAATTGTCGTGGCTTTAACACAATTTGTGTCAGTGTTTCTGGTTGTCAAGAGTCCTTTTATGTGTTTATCTTGTGGATTTAAACTCCTCTACTGCCTTGGAGTCATATGCATACAACTTTCAAGTACAGAAAAAAAAAAAGGGCAGAAGACACCCTACTTTTTAAAAGTCTTGATGTAGAAATGACACACGTCACTCCTACACACATTGACAAGAACCCATCACACGTCACTCGTCACAGGAGGAAGAAATGGGTCTAATGAACAGTGAGCCAATCTCAGCCATTCAGGGCTTTGGTTACCTACTTCATATTCTTAAGTATACTCACCCCAAAGTTTATATACATATCTATAATCCATATTAAGCTCATGTAAGTGAAATAGTGCTTTGCCCTTTCCAAATAGCTATTAGTGGCAGGGCGCGGTGGCTCATGCCTGTAATTCTAGCACTCTGGGAGGCCAAGGTGGGAGGATGGCTTGAGATCAGGAGTTTGAGACCAGCCTGAGCAAGAGTGAGAACCTGTCTCTACTAAAAATAGAAAAAATTATTCGGGCATCATGGTGTGTACCTGTAGTGCCAGCTACTCGGGAGGCTGAGGCAGTAGGATTGCTTGAGCCCAGGAGTTTGAGGTTGCTGTGAGCTAGGCTGACGCCATGGCACTCTAGCCCAGGTGACAGAGCAAGGCTCTGTCTCAAAAAAAACAAAAACAAAAACAAAAAAAAAATAGATGTTGGAAGTGTGCTAAACAAATGCAGTGAGGAAGCTAATGACACATGCAATTTTATAAATGTCTACATTTTTAATTAACTATCATTCAAAGCAAAGTTTCCGAATCTAGGGGTGGCTCAGGGAGATAAAATGAATAAATGAATTAAAATGTTGTACTTGCTTTGTAAATTTCAGTTTGAAGTCATGTTCCTCAGCCTTAGAGGCCAATCTGATTGCAACAGCTAACCAAGAGTGGAACTGTGATGTTTTAGATCCTAGTCATCTGGAATTTTCAATACATTGTTGACAACTGAACTATAGTTTAAACTATCCATCAAGAATGTTCATAAACCAACTTAGAGAACACAAAATATAGAAATTTTCAAATATATATTTTAAAAATTCTTGAGCTTTGGACCATTTGCAAATAATGCTATTATAAATGGTTTTTTTTAAAGCAAATGTACTAGTATTTGTTCTTGTCAACATTGGTTAGCAACCACTTGGAGTTTTATATATATTCATATGTAACTGTATTATAAATTTGTTATATATTTAATATTTACATTTACACATCTCATATATGTATACACCCTATATTTAATTGCTCTATAATTCATAATATTCATTAATTTGAGCAGGCTTTCTCTGCAAAGGAGTAAAATTTTACTACATTGCAAAATAAGTGACGTGAAACAAGTACATCTACATTATAATATACAATATCACTGATTTACCAGGATTTTTCCTCTCCTTAGAAATTTTGAAAATTTCCTAAATTGTCAGCTTAGTTTGGGAAAAAAAATGACTTGTTTCATTTTTGAGAATTAAGATGAGTTAATTTTAAAACAGGAAATAAAAACCTAAACGAAGAGACAGCATGTCAATTTCCATATCCTGTCGTAAACATGATAAATGACCTGGACAGCACTTATCTAGAGTTGATGCACTAATCCATTGGTGGAGGAAGAGATCTTCTCTGTTTCCTGCTAAAATTCTGAGCAGTAGAGAAGTCTTATTGAAGAAATTAATGACTATTTCACAAAACATCAAGACGCTAGAAGACAATGAAAACAGTATTCATTTACAAAGAATGACATTGATGTCCTAAACATTGTTCAATTATAGAGTTTACATATTTCATTTAAGACAGAAAATCACAGGTATGTATAGACATAGGCACTAATTAAATCCTCTTCTGAGAAGTTTTTCATTCAGAAGTAAAGTTACATAAAAAGCATGGAGGACCTGCATCTGGTCCTTGTATGTCTGAATGTCACCTTAAGTCTATTTCCTTATTTTTAAAAGTGAAGGTAAGCCATGTTCTTGTCTACCTCAGATGTTTTCAGGCTGACATGGGACTCTAGGTGAAAATCCATTGAAAACTCATAAAATGTCATAAAAATGAAGAGAATCACTAGGAAATATTTTAGAGCAGTTGATCTTCTTTAATAGCATGTCTCAAATATCCTAAATCTGTTGACTTATTAATCATTATCTGATAACCATGTATCTATTCTCATGCACAAAAGCATCACTGTTTCATCCTCTGCCTGGGTCCTGACAATTTGAAATCCCAACAATAGTAATTCTATAACAAACTTGGAAAAACTCCTTAAAATAGTTACAATATCTAGCAAGATGATTGTCAGATTTATTGACAGCTGTATTTATTGATAGCTGTATTAGCTTTCACTAGGTTATGTGGTGCTAACAACTCTAAACATTGCCCCCCCCAACACATATAAAACAGAGTTGAAAAAGTCTAAGGATATAGAAAAGCCTTTAGACTCTTCTCTGAGCCATTTCCAGCCCATTGAAAAGAATGGGTTCACCCGTGTGGGGGTTTGAACAAAAGGTATGATGGCCACAACTTTGTGTGATTTTTGTCCTGCGGTTAAATCTGGGGGGGTGAGGGATGAAGTCTCTGTTGTGTGGTTTTACACTTTTAGTGATGCCTCTTTTTCTTCCTTAGGATGAAGGCATCATTAATATTAAGGAAGCTTTGTGAAATTTCAAACTTTACAAAATTTAGCCAATGGGCTTTTCTCAGTTATCATTTTGTTGTAACATTGGGAATAAGAGATTTACGTAACAACCAAGAGTTTTGATACTACCTGATTTAGTCACAGAATTTGTGGCAACATCATCATCTTTGGTAAAAAGAAGAGAATATTATACTAAAGATCAAAGCAGATTAATGTTCATCACCCATAACTAGCAATACACAGGTAGAAATGTTCTGACCTTCATCATGTTATCGTTATAACCACAAAGAGTTTTCCAGTTTAGAATGGAATCATTGTGTCCACACCACATTACACCTGACTTTTCCGGGTCTTTTTCTTTTTGGCTGCTTTTCAGCTTTCAATCATATTCAGTCTTTTCCTTGGTATTCTCATTTGTGGTGACATCGTCACCTAACTTTTGTTGAAAATACTCCTTGGGATGCATTTCTGAAACCAACTTCCTTCACAATTACCTGCCCTTCTTGCCAACATACTTACTAGAAAATTCCACTTGGATTTCCCGTAATGTCAACTTAAAGTCAATCTTTCATAACTTTCCTGACTTGTCTCTTTCTCCTCCCCTGGGTTCATTGGCATCTACACTTTTGGCTTTCCTATTTCTATACATGGTTCTCTACTTTACATCCAGATCACCAATCTAAAAAGTCTGGGGATTTTCTCGCATGCACTTGGTATCCATCCACTACATCTTCCTAAATATCATACCCAGTCGCTAAATCTTAACGCTTCTTTTTCCAAGATGCTTTACAACCTTCACTGGTGTTTAGTGTTACACTAGTTTTAGTCTTTAGACCTAAGTGGCATCAACTTTACCAGCCTTCTAACCCAGATTTTCTCCTTTCTAATTTGCCCTGTACTCCATGCTAGATTAGTATCCTAAAATTGAGGAACACTGTATTCTCTGCTTCTGGGAAATATTAATTGGTTTCTCAGTCCCTCAGGGTAAATCCCCCTATCTTTCTCCAGGTATTATATTCAGGGTTTTGACTTACTATAATGTTTAGGATTAGGTTCAGCTGGAAGTGACAGATAAACCAAAAGAAAAGTAGCTCAAACGAAATAGATGTAAAAGTTCACAGAGCCAGGGTAGGTTTGATACTCCACAGTACCAAAGACCCTTGCTACTTCTATTTTATTATTCCTTCACGTGTGGCCTATATTTCCAAATTCACTTCATGGCTCAAGATGATTCTCCAATTCTGTCTTAATTCCAGTCAGCAAGAAGAAGAAATGGGCTTGCCTTATTCAAGGAAACTTCTGGATGTTGCAACCACTAGTGCCGTTTATCTTTTGGTGAAAACTTATTTTCGAGGTCAAATGTAGCTTTATTGTGATGACCATGTGCTATGGTTTGAATGTTTTTGTCCCCTCCAAAAATCATGTTGAAATTTAATCCCCGAAGTTTCCAGGTGTAGCCTTTGAAAGGAGAGTGAGTCATGAGGGAGTCACCCTCATGAATGGGATTTGGTGCCCATATAAGAGGGCTTGATGAAGGGAGTTCATCCCTTTTTGGCCTTCTGTACTTTCCACCGTGTGAGGTCACAGGTATCAAGGAGCCATTCTGGAGGCAGAGAGCAGCCCTCACCAGATAGCCTAACCTGTCAGTGCCTTGATCTTGGACTTCCCAGCCTCTAGAACTGTGGGAAATAAATTTATTTTATTTGTAAATTATCCAGTCTTGGGTATTTTGTTATAGCAGTACATAACAAACCAAGATACCGTGTGTGCCACCAAAAATCAGAAGTTCTATGACTTAGGGAGATGGGAAAATCGATATGGGGTTATAGCCAGGAATCTCTGTCATACCTACCTTCTAACTGCCACTTCTTACACCAAGCCGCCATTCTAGTCAATTTTTAGTCTCTTTAGTCCATACACATAAACTCTTTAAAGCACTTTAATTCACAGTTGTCTTTCTGTCCTTTAAACCAAAGGTATTGTTGATTTGGCAGCCAGTCAAGTACTTATTTCCTAACAGACTTATGAATGTGGTCTTGATGATTAAGGCATTTTTTTGAATATTCCTCCTTGTCTAATCTTCTCAGCTAAATCAAGGGAAGGTCCTAAGCCCTATATATCTCATCTCCCAACTGCTATTGCTTGACATAATGCCTGGCAAGTAGAACAACTTGATGCCTATGCTCTATTTTATCTAACAGGCTGACAGCACCAATTTAGTGCTATCATATATTATCATATATCTATGGTTGTGTATCATGTGTTATGATGCATGGTATTGCCTCCCATCTCAGTTGCATATATACAGAGACAAAAGAAGATAATAATAAAAATGTGTTAAATGTCTACAATAATCTTGTCATTATGTTAGAAACGTGGTAGGGACATTACTGTATGTGTGGATTTATAATTTAGCTGTAGTGATAGAATTACAAAATACTAATACAGTCATCACTCTGTATTGCTGGAGGATTGGTTCTAGGACTGCTCCCCCCGTGGATACCCAAATCCATGATGCTCAAGCCCCTTATATGAAATGGTGTAGTAGTATTTGCATATAACCTGTGCACATCCTCCCATACCTAATACAATGTAAAGGCTATATAAATAGTTGTTATATTGTATTATTTAGGGAATGACAAAAAAAGGTATGTACATGTTCAGTACAGAAGCAGCCATCTTTTTATTTTGTTTTATTTTAGAATAATTTTGATCCTTGGTTGGTTGAATCCACAAATGTGGAACCCAGGGATACAGAGGGGAAGGGCCAACTGGATAAGCAAGTGATATCTCTTTAGGGAAAACAATTTCAATGCATGGATGCTTTTCCTCTACCCCCAAAATCTTAAAGATCAATATTGATATCAATAATAGATAATGAAAGGATAATATGCGAAGAAAAGAATCTTGATTTTTGATGTTAAAACAGTATATTTCCACAAATTCTGAGGACTCAAGTATGGAAAAAATAAGTTAGCGGCATATTAAAAGAGATCCCATGATGTTTGTTCTTCCTGAAATGGCAGATCTGGGTTGGGTAGATTCTGCTGATCTTTGGAACCTACTCCCTGCATTTGTGAACTCCTAAAATCATTCTCTTAATCACTATTCAGTGAGGTAACAGTAAATTCCTTTTGTTGGGCTTCATAGCAGAGCTCATCAACCAGAGGTGTTGATGTTGGTTTGTTACATATCACAAAGGCTCACTATTACATCAGGGTTCACAGCATTTTATCCTCTTATCATCAGTGGGGGAACTGATTAACTCTTGCCGTTAATGCTATCCTAAGAATTCCTTAGTTCCAAAGAGAAGACATCGTAAGGCTTAGTGTCAAAATTGTTGGGAACCTCCTCTCTAAAATTTATCTCCCAGAAATAGGGAGGTCCCCTAATTTGATACAATCTTTCAAATTGAAACCCAATCTAAAGTACTTTAGAGTATGTTTCAAAATTGTCTTCACGTTGGAACTACTCAATTATATTGAAAGCGTCATAGACTAAAACACTATAAATAGGAGGGATTTAGAACACTACTGTCCCCAAGCAGCGGGAGGTGTACACAGGTGTTACTAATCTATCAGTTGGAAGACTAAGTAGCTGACATTATGATAGTACTGTGTGTACAGTACTATTTTTTAAGCCCACCATTTGCAATTGATTACACGGACCATCTGTAACCGCCTGTGAATCATATTAGCGTTAGCCCATTGACATTTACCGAACATTTGTCATGTAGCAAAGTGTTCAGTGTAGAAAAGTTGACACATAATAGCTTTGAGGTTTCACTAAATCAACTTTAGACAGCAGTTTGCAGGTACAATCCATTGCTGTATAGTCTCCAAAAAACATGGTTTATAATTTGGTTAAAGAATACTGCCTCACCCCAAGCTCCCCTGTCTTTGTAGACAAGACAAAAAGGACTTTTGTGACCACCGAGGTGACCTGGCTCCACCGCTAGTGGCCCCAGAACTATTCCCGTGGGGGGTTTCAGAAGTGGTGGGGAAAGCAGGGGTGGAAGACACGGCTGAAAATCAAGTGGGAGCAGGGGGTCGTGATGCGTCGGCGGCTGGGAGGTGTCCAAAGGGAAGAAACGCGAAACCTGCATCACGACGGCGGTGCGCGGAGGCACCCGGCAGACCCGGGGCTCCTCTCCCAGGTCGCGTTCGCGCCACCTGTCACTCGGGAGGAGCCGCGGGAGACAGGCCGGGGGCGGGGAGGAGGGTGGCGGGGCCCGGAAGAAAGCTGCGGGCCGGCAGGTCTTTGCCCCGGAGGCGCTGACGGGGTGGGTTGGGGAGGGAGGGCGCGCGAGACCCTCAGGAGGCTTCACGTGGTCTCCGGGACCCCGCTAGGGAACCAGGGGGCGCCGGCGCGCGCCCCTCCCCGGCCGCTCTCAGCTCCTCCTCCAGACACGTGACGGCGGCCGGCTGGCAGCTCCGCTCCCGCAGCCCCGCTCGCTCTGTTGCTTCCCTCCCGCCGCTGCGCCCTTCTTCTCCCCCGTTCCCATCCCTCCGCCCTCCCCCACCTCCTCCCCACGCGCCAATCGCGGCTTGAGCTTGGAAGCGCCCGCCCCTCCGCCCTTTTCTTCGCATGCTCATTGGCTGAAGTCTCAAGGACGCGTCCCGAGGGCGGGCGGCAGCCATTGGTGGGATGAGCAAGCCGAGTTCCCGGATGAGGGAACATTCTGCAGTATAAAGGGAGCGGGGAAGGCGGGAGACAGCGCAGTTTGAATCGCGGTGCGACGGAGGAGTAGGTGGTGGGATCTCGCTGTGTGTCTGATTAGCCCTTTCTCCGCCTTCCTTGTTTGAGCTGCAGCTGAATTCGAAATGGTAAACTTCGCAGAGGCGCTCGATGACTCCGCGGGTTTTTGCCGGCGGAGAAAACCCGTTACACACAGGGAGGGGGTGAAGTGGCGACGGTTGGGAACGCGCAGCGACAGTGTTTGGAGGAGCGGGGGGCGGGGGGAAGGTGTTTTGTCGGCTGCGAGCGGAGCAGCCTGCGATCTCGCAGCGGGCGGCGACGGTTGGGTGGCGCGCGGCGCCGCTCGGGGCCGGCGGGCGGGCGGAGGCGCGCGGCCGCAGCGAGCGCGCGGCGGGGGGCGGGCGGGGTCGCCCCTGCGGCGCGCGGCGGCCCGGAGACCCCGGCGGGGCGCGGGGCCGCGCTCAAGCCCGGACGCGCCGCGGTGGGGGAGGGGCGGCCGCCCTGGTAATTCTATATTCCGCGTTCCTCCTCCGCTCCCGGCGTGTGCGCGCCGCAGGCTGGCGGTAAGGCTGGGAAGGACTCCGGAAAGGCCAAGACAAAGGCGGTTTCCCGCTCGCAGAGGGCCGGCTTGCAGGTCAGTAGTTGCTCGTGCAGTCTGGTGGGAGTCGCGGCGTTTTTCTTTGCACCCCTTTCTTGTTTCCCATCGCTCTCGATGGGCGTTTCGTCGTTGCACGGGTGATGCGGTGTCGCGACTTGGGCGGCCGATACGATAAACGGGGGGAGCGATCGCGTGTGCCGATGCCGGGGCGCGTTGCTGCGCCAGCGTCCATGCCCTTTGCTTTGGCGCGCGTGTAATTTCCCGTCTTCGACTCGTATCTTTGTGCATTTACGTTTGTGTGTGCTTACAATTAAGTTCCCGGTGGGCCGCATTCATCGACACCTGAAATCTAGGACGACCAGTCATGGACGTGTGGGCGCGACCGCTGCCGTGTACAGCGCAGCCATCCTGGAGTACCTCACCGCAGAGGTAAGCGGGTGGACGGACGTCTATAATCTGGAAAAGGGGGGGCGGGGAGGCGGCGAGAGCGAAGGAGGAAAGTGATGCAAGAAAACTCCCAGGCCCTAAACGCGGCGAGGAGCCTCAGGGAACGCTAGAGGGAGCTGGTGTTCGGCAAGGATCCTACTGAGGTTGAGTTTGTTGCTCTTGGAAATACAATTGCATGCCCCTGTGTAGCTTTTGTATATCTTGTCATTTTTGGTAGTGAGGGGCAACGACAGTTATTGCATTCATGAAGATTTGATTCTGTTCTCTGGATGGATCTTGGTCGAAGGAAAGTTGGAAGGAGATTGATTAGATTATGCCTTCTAGGTACTGGAATTGGCAGGAAATGCATCAAAAGACTTAAAGGTAAAGCGTATTACCCCTCGTCACTTGCAACTTGCTATTCGTGGAGATGAAGAATTGGACTCTCTCATCAAGGCTACAATTGCTGGTGGTGGTATGTAACCGCTAAAATTTTATTTAAAGGAAAGAATTTTTTTGCCGCTTCAATTTCCATTAGTGGTTTTTTAGTCTAGAGGAGGACAGTTAAGTATATTTTCATTGACGCAGTATGGGCATATCATGAAATCTGATTTGTCTATAACTCAATTTGTCATACTTGAGCTTCACGTTTTTAAAGATACCTTCCAAGTTGAACAGTGTAACTGCCTTGGTTTCAAGTACTGTATGATTTTAAAAACATGTATCTTAAAAAGTAGAATTAATCCCTGTTACTCTCCTAGGTGTCATTCCACACATCCACAAATCTCTGATTGGGAAGAAAGGACAACAGAAGACTGTCTAAAGGATGCCTGGATTCCTTATTATCTCAGGACTCTAAATACTCTAACAGCTGTCCAGTGTTGGTGATTCCAGTGGACTGTATCTCTGTGAAAAACACAATTTTGCCTTTTTGTAATTCTATTTGAGCAAGTTGGAAGTTTAATTAGCTTTCCAACCAACCAAATTTCTGCATTCAAGTCTTA
>CM052454.1:10192421-10233982 GCA_028533085.1 Varecia variegata | reverse complement strand
CAAATGATAGCTCTGTTTAATCTTTTAAAGAACTACCAGATTATTTTTCAAAGTAGCTGCACCATTTTATATTCTCACCAGCAGTGTATTAGGGTTCCAGTTTCTCCCCATCCTTGTCAACACTTGCTGTTGTCCATCCTTTTGATTACAGCCATCCCAGCTGGTGTGGAGTATTATCACTCTGTGATTTTGATTTTCATTTCCTTAATGGTTAATGATGTTGAATAACTTTTTTTGGTGCTTATTGGCCATTTGTTTATTTATCTGTTTTGGAGAAATGTATATTCAGATCGTTTGCCCATTTTTCAGCTTGGGTTTTTGGTCTTTTTATTATTGAGTTGTAAGAGTTCTTTATATATTTTGAATACTTTTTAATCAGATACATGGTTTGCAAATATTTTCTTCTGTGGACTGTTTTTTTCAAAACTCTATTGATGATAGCCTTTGAAGTACAAAAGTTTTAAATTTTGATAAAGTCCATTTTCTCTGTGTTTTCCTTTTGTCATGGGTCCTTTTGTTGTTAAATTTAAGAATGTTTTGCCTAAACCAAGGTCATGAAGATTTGCTCCTGTATTTTCTTTTCTTTTGTCTTGTCTTGTCTTTTCTTTTCCTTTCCTTTCTTGTCTTTCTTCATTTCCTTTCCCTTTCCTTTCCATTCTTTTCCTTTCTTTTCTTTTCTTTGTTTTTTTAGAGACAGGGTCTCCCTCTGTGGCCCAGGCTGGAGTGTAGTGGTGCAGTCATAGCTCCCTGGATCTTCCAAATCCTGTGATCTACTATCCTCCCACCTCAGCCTCCTGAGCAGCTGGGACTACAGGTGCATGGCATCATGCCAAAATTTTTTTTTAGAGATAGGGTCTCACTATGTTGCCCACGCTGTTCTCAAACTCCTGGCCTCAAGCAATCCTCCCTGCCTCAGCCTCCCAAAGTGCTGGGATTACAGCCTTGAGCCACTATGTCTGGCCCTACTCCTATATTGTCTTGTAAGAGTTTTGAGGCTTGACCTCTTACATTTAGGTATATGGTCCATGTTGAGTTATTAATAATTTTCATGTATGGTGTGATGAAGGGGTCCAAAGTTATTCTTTTACATGCAGATATCTAGTTGTTGACCCACAGTATGTAGAATTTTCATTTCCATTTAATTCCAAGTATTTGTAATTTCTATTATGATTATTTCTTTGAGATATGAGTTGTCTAGATCTTTTTGTTGTTGTTGTTTTGGTTTTTGTCTTTCCAACCCATTTGTGATTTTTTTCAATTACATTTTTTATAATTGATTTCTCATTTAACTGTATTGTGGTCATAGATTATGTGGTACATATGATACTAATTCTTTGAGATTTGAAGAAGATAACTTTATTGCCTAACTATAATGTGGGCCTATAAAAAATGAATATTGACCACTTGGGTATAATGTTATAACTCTTAGATAAAGCTTGATAAATTAGATGTTTAAGTCTTCTATATCCTTAATGATTTTTTTTAATTTACTTTATATCAGTTACTAATTGAAATGTGGGTGATGGTGAATTTCTCTGTTTTTTCCTTTTAGTTCTGTTAATTTTTTTATGTTTAGTTTTAACTTTTATTATGGAAAGTTTCCAGTGTACATTAAGGGAAAGAACATAGTATAATCAATCCCTATCACCACCCATCTTTAACCATTATGAACATACCTGGCCAACTTTATTTCATTCATTCTCTCTACCCCCAATTTTATGCATTTCTTCCCCAGATTATTTTAAGGCAAATCCTAGATATAATTACTGTTGGTTTATACACTCCATGTTCAGACTTACTCACACATTCACTACAGTGTTTGCTCGCCATACCTTTTTGCATCGCAGGCTATCTGTAAACATTTTCCTTCTGCCCAAAATGTATATATTACAGTATCCTCTAGTGAAAGTCTTTTAATGATAAATTTTCTCAGTTTTATCTATTTGAAAATATTTTTATCTTGTGCACATTCTAGGAAATCAGTGCAGAACTTAACAGTTACTCTTTTCAGAGCATTTTGAAGATAATATTCCAGTGTCTTTGGCTCCCATTGTTGCTTTGGAGAAATAAGCAGGTCTAATTTCTGTTTTTTTGTGGCTGATCTAATTGGCTACTTTAAAGACTATCTGTTTTTCTTTGGTATTCTACAGTTTCACATGATACAACAAATAAAAGTATGTCATAAATAATCAAATGGTAATAATTTCAAGTTATTACCTTTAAATTTCTTAACATTCTATGTAATGGTGATTAGTGTTCTGTAAACAGTTAAGTACATGAATGCTTGCTATTTAAAAAGACCCTATGGTGAATCTTTTTCGAGAGCACAATTGACAATTTGCTTCACAACTTGTCAAGATCTTGTGTGTGTACCTTAATATAAACAGGGGCAGTATACTTTATCTCTCTGCAGCACTATTGGAAGTAATTATGAAAAATGGAAGCACAGCTGGAAATATTCCTCATTGCCGGAAACCGTCGGGCAGTGGTGGTCAAAGCAAGCCTAACTGCACAAAGGACAGCACGTCTGGTGGTGGCGAAGGTGGCAAAGGCTATACCAAAGACCAAGTAGATGGAGTTCTCAGGTATGATTTATATCTTAGTCATGATTAATTCTAACATAATCTTTAGATGTTATAACATCTAAAAAGTATTTGAAATATAACTTACTAGAAGAACAGACATCAAGGAATTGAACTCTGGGTATGTCTTATGCTTCGTATTCCTTATAAAACCATTCTGTAAAGTACCAACTATATGGATAATTCTGTTTTTTAAAGTAAGTTTAAGTTAAAAAGCTTCTTCGAAGTAATTTTTTAAAAGAAAAGTTATTTCAGTTTTTGACACAGTAGCATTGTTTATGTAGCAATATTGAAAGAGGATGAAGAATTGTTTTATCTTATATATAGATGAAAATGGAAGAATTTCATGTGAGAGGAACATTGAATGTAAGAGCAACAGCATTTTCAATTTTCTATTTATATTAATGAAGGATTTTTAAAATTTATATTCATTTTTAAGGCTGTCTTCATATATATGCAGACACCATAATGTTCTCTTTTAAGATTTTTCTTACTCTGATTATTCTGTCTCTGTTTTAGTTTCATCTCATGATATGCTTCTACTTAAAGCAGAAGAATTATATATAATTGAAAAATTATGAATGGGTTTTGGGTATCTGCCTTTATTTTATAAATAAGAAAAGGCTTTCTAGAAATAAAATGAAACTTTGAGTATGAAACACTGCAGAAAAAACTGTTTTGTTTTCTGCTAAAGCTTATGGAAGCTATTGATGTTGTACTGATGTTACTCTGCTAGGAAAAGTAAAGTTTAGGGATAAATTGAACAGCAATTAATCAGATAATTCTCATGGAGAGTGAATTATAGTGAACTAACCGAAGTGAAGACTAGTTAAAACTAGTTAGATTAAATCTCTCTTTCTCTGTTGGCTCTTTCTTATCTGTTTCTCATTTATTTATTTATTCATTCATTCATTCATTCAAGGTAGAGTCTTGCTCTGTTGCCTGGGCTGGAGTGCACTGGCATCATCATAGCTCACTGCAACCTCCAACTCCTGGGCTCAAGCAATCCTCCTGCCTCAGCCTTCTGAGTAGCTAGGACTACAGGCATGCGCCACCATGCCCAGCTAATTTTTTCTATTTTTAGTAGAGATGGGGTCTTGCTCTTGGTCAGGCTGGTCTCGAGCTCCTGACCTCAAGCAGTCTTCCTGCCTGAGCCTCCCAGAGTGCTAGGATTACAAGTGTGAGCCACTGTGCCTGGCCTGTTTGTTTCTCTTTTAATTTTTTATTTTTTCTCTCTTTTATTTTTTTCTCACCCCTTTTTGCCTCCATTGTCTCTACTTTACATACCATAACTTGTAGTTAAGTATATTTTGAGATACAGGTTTTATTTATTCAGGAAAGTGGTTTGTCACTACATCTTAATTTTCAAATGTCAATATACTTTGCTTTTTTTCCTACCTGTTTAAAGGTTGATTGTAGCATTTTATTGTAGTGGGATCACAATGAGGAACAATGATTCCCTAGTCATAGTAAAGCCAGAAGAGCAGGGTATTTGATTAGCATGAATGGTAGTAAAGCACTTTGAGAATATAAATAATGCTGCTAAACACTTTTATAACTGTAATACTGTGTCAGAGATAGTTGAATAAATAAATAAGAGAGACTTACTTTTGAATTTTTTTCAGAAAAAGTTTTGAATAAGCAATGTGCTGAAACATGTTCCTGGAAACCGCATCCTAAAACAAGTTGTGTTTTCTTATAGAAATTACTTTATGTTGGAAGAACGTACTCTAAATGAAAGACTCAAAGTAAAAGTAAATTGTATTATATGTAATTTTTATGATTTTTGTTTTAAGAATATAGAATCACCTATATATTTGAAAGTTTACTGAAAGGCTATGGTTGAAAGTTTTGGAAATTACGAATCTCCTAAATCTGGGTTATTTTAAGCAATCTTTTATTTCTTCATTTCTCCTACCCTTGCCTCGAAAGAAAAAGATGAGTAGCCCAAGGTGTGGTAGAAACAAGGAAGGATTTACAATGATAAATCTCTTTGTTCTTACATCGATTTTAAATATATGCTTCCAAAGCCCAGAGGACCTGGCTGTAGGCAGGAGAACATCTTGAGAATGGGAGAATGAAAGGGGGAGGTGGGCGTGAATACACTTCCTATGTGGCCAGAGTTGGACAGATGGAAACGTGGAACGCTGAGGGAGCTTCTATCTGTTGGCGACTATTTTCTCGGTAAAATTGGAGATGGGATTGTCTTTTGAGAGTTAGAAGAAAAGAGATGAGGGTGAAAGCTTGAGGAAAGTGGTCAAAGTGTGGAGTATTTGCAAAGGAAAAAAGAAAGAGAGTGGAAAAATGGCTGATTTAGCACTGAGGGCCCAGCCACCTTTAAGACCATGAATTCTTTATGGGTGGAAGAATTAGCTTAGTAATATACTTGCATTAGAGATTGATTCCTGGTGAATAATTCTATTATACCTTTTTTATTAAATAAATGGAATTTTTTTCTTTTGGGGACTAAATGTGATTGGAAATTTCTTTAAGAGAATTCCTAAGTTATTCAAAATACTTCAGTCCATACCTTATGTAAGAGTTACTTAGCTGAAATCATGGAACACTTACTCATTACATTAGCCTTCCTAAGTGTCAGTGAGGGAACAGATCACTAGCAAACACTTGCATGATGTATGTTTTTGTTTTTTCTTTTACCTATACACAGGGGATTTTTCTGCAGAAAGCCATGTTGTCTTGTTGTTTAGCATGATTATACAAACTAGTTGCTCAGTGACAATTTGGCTCAATAGGGAGAAGCCATGCAATAATACTGCATCCATTGCATAAGTAAGAGCTAGCTTACAGTAAGACTGCAGAACAAGTGTGTAACTTTGTCAACTAATATTCTGTGAAACTCGGCACTGTTTGTTGTCTTTAAGTTGAAATATATTGAAAAATAATTGAGAAAAAGTTGTCATGGATCTTATTTGAAGAAATTTTTAATATATTATTGAAAAAAGACCATTTTGTATTTTAAAAATTCACAAGGTCTGTGTGAAATCATTAAATGGAATATCATTATATTTATCAATTAGGAACACTTAGGTACAACTGTTAAGTCATTTGAATTATGGGGATTTGAATTTAAGATTTGAATTAATTCTTTAATTCTCCAGTTCTTTAAATGAGAAGAAGAAAAATCATTGTGCTAAACTTATAAAATAAATAATCCTTTGTCTCAGGAATAAATAAATATTTCCTTAAACACCAATTAAATTTGGAGTCTATTTAAATAATTAACTGTAGCACATAAAAAGAGGAAAATTGAAAGATGACCCTCCTCTCCTACCCACTGTGCTTTTATGCATATAAAAGAAAACATAAAGGCTGGACCAGGCATACTTTTCCCATTGTTGAGCTCCAGACCATTTTGACCTTATTGGACATTATTTCCTTCTACAATAGGTAATGGTTACACCTTTTTAATTTCTTTCTTTTTTTTTTTTAATTCTTTGTTGAGGCTGGAGAAGGTTTGAATCTTTGAGGAAGCAGCAGACTAAAAAGTGTGGCAGATACATGTAGCTGGTGAAAAGGAACATGGTGAACAACAATATGAATGAAAGATACATGAATGCTAGTTTCTCATTTGGGTGTGAAAAATTAGGTGAATGAATATATTTGGAGCATTACTTGAAATAGTCTTTAGCCTGTCCATTGGTGATGATGACTTTATAACTGCTGGCTTCTCAAGAATTTCTCCTAGAGGAGAAATCATGAAAAATTTAGTGCATTGAAGAAACAGTGGAGCTGGATACAACTAAGAATTAGTGAAGTAATTGTTTTTTCTATCAAGACTTTTTTTTGTCTGTAGCAATTCTTAGCTTTGTGACCCATATCAAGAGCACTGCGAACTCTAGCCTACTTTCCCTACACTATCCAGCAACCTCTCCTGGGCTACAATTTTCTATTGCCCAGCCTTTTGTGCTCAAGATCCATCAACAACAAACAAAACAATTTTACAGGTTAAACCTGGAACACAATTAAACATCGTATGCATTCAAACCAAATAGTAATGGCTTTAGGATTGTTCAATATTTAATTTATCACTACCTTTTCTTTTCTGCATTCAGGTAGTATATGCCCATATTCTTAACTCTATTCCTTATCTCACAGTCTGCTTCACTTCTATTAATTGGTTCTCTTCTATTCTAAATTGATTTTTGGTGCCAGTTATATTTTCATTACAGCATTAGTCACCTTTGATCTGAACATGACTTTTCAGATCCCCACTACTTCTGCCCTGAAATTGAAACAGTCATCCATCCATCCATCTATCCATCCATCCATCCAACACATATGGTGGACAAGACATAATCCTTGCCTTCTAAGAGCCTGTAGTCTAGAAGAGTAGTCAGATAAGTAATCAGGCAACTGCCGTACATTGTAGTAATTGTTGGGATAAGGCTAAGTTCAGAGGGCTTTGGGAGCATTTAAGGCAGGTCCTAAACCTAGTCCTGAGGAATTTGGATTCTGGAGAAAAGGAAGAGCTAAGCTGAGGTCTGAAGAAGTTATAGAAACTAGCTAAGCAAGAAGAGAGTCAGAGAAGGAGGGTTCTGAGCACCAAAATCATTTGTAAATATTTAGGAGGGAAGAGAGTCTGCTTAATGATTATAAGAAGGAAATAGAAAGGAAGATGACGGTCACTCTGGAGTCTGAAAAGGCTCCTTTTCTTCTTCTTTATTCTGGTTCTGAGACAGTAAGATTTTCAAGTCAGACAAACAGAGGTTTGAATCCTCACTTTTTCAGGCCTTCCATTATTACCCTATTTAAAATAGCAGACCTACCCCTCCGTTCTCTGTTTCTTTTTGCTACTTTATTTTTCTCCAGGTATTTATCACCATTTGATGTAGTTTATATTTTGCTTGTATATTTGTTTATTGTTTGTCCCTCTCCCAATTGTAAATTTAATGTGATTAGGGATTTTTTGACTGTTTTATTTACCATTGTAGCATCTGAAATTGTACCTAACAGAAAGTAGACGGTTAGTGAATTTTTGTTGAATAAATAAATCCTTATGCCCCTCTATTACTTGGTTATGTATTAGGCAATTAACTTAATCACTCAAAGCTTTGGTTTCCTCATTGTTTAAATAGGAATAGTATCCCCCAAAGAAGAGTAAATGAAATAATTTGTATAAAATAATCAGCATAATAAAATTCTGCAGTTCTTTATTGTGAAATCTTTGGGACCAAATATAGTTTGGAACAGAATTCTTCATGTTTTAGAAAGGTAAGAGAATACAGTTGCCCCCCTCTGTGTCTACAAATTCTGTATCCATGGGTTAAACCAACCACAGATTGAAAATATTTGGGAAAAAAATAATACAACAATAAAAAATAGTACAAATAAAAAACAATAGAGTATAACAAAACTATTTACATGGCGTTTACATTTTATTGGGTATTATTAATAATCTAGAGATGATTTAAAGTCTATGGGAGGGTGTGCAAAGGTTATGTGCAAATACTATACCATTTTATATCAGGGACTTGTGCATCTGCAGATGTTGGTATCTAAGGCAGGTCCTGGAACCAATCTCCTGTGAATTCCAAGGGATGACTGTATATTATATATTATATACTTCTTAAGGTCCGGGGAAGCAGCCCATAACCAAATTGTAACATTTCTGCAGCAAAACATACAAATACTCACACTTAAGTGGGATAAAGGGAGACACAATAGTAGCTTGAAAAGGGTTAGGGTTAGGGTTAGGGATAAAGGGAGACACAATAGTAGCTGCATATTTTGCCTCTAAGAGAGTTCAAGCCAAGTTTTTTGTAGTCAAATTCGTTACAGAATAACTTAAATGTTTCAGAGCTTTATGAATATGGGATTGTGGACCTGTACCTAACACACAGTAGGTGTTTTATAAATCCCCCCTCTTCCCTTTTTTCCTATCACATAGTTTCTAAACATATCTGGGAGAATGAGTCTCTACAAAGATCATTCTCTGTTTTGTTTGCTGATATATTTCAAGTGTCTAGAACACTGTCTGGGGCATAGTTGATATTCAATAAATGTTATTGACTAAATAAAGGAAATGTCATGTTTTTGAAATAAAACTGACTTACGTTAATATTTTTTAAGTATCTAAAGTTGAAAAATCAAATGTTAGTCATTATTACTATAAAGAAGGCTGTATAACAGATTATTGTTGATGTGATTATAAGAAAATTTCTATAAATTTTGATAATTTTATATTACCTTGTTTTCTGCCCCCCAGTTCATATTCATTACATAAGGAAAGCTAGGGCTCATTTACTCAAAAAATATCTACTGAGAACTTGTGATGTGCCAAGCACTGTGATAGCTTAAAGTTTAATAGTAAAAAAAGATCAACCTTGTCTCTTTTCTTTGACAACTTTGAGTCAGTCTGGACTGTTCTTTTGCTGCCAGTGACCTATTACACCTTAGATCATTTTACCTGTTACTGTCTCTGTCATCAAGCCACCTGCACATGGAACACATCCAAAATTGCGAAATACTCTATAAAAGATGTTTAACGTGTACCATGGCTTTTGTGAAAGCAAATTACTAGGTTGTGGGAGAATGCTGGCATCCAGAAGTACTTAATGTTCTCGGCTCCATTCAGAGTATTGATTTTCCATTCCTAATATTTTTTTAAAGACTCTGGGATTAAATCTGTTTCATCTTTAAGGTACAAAGTATACGTAAGTAATCTTTAGGAGTGTGCGTATCACACTGAAAATTGGGTGTAACAAACACTTGAGTCCCATGTTATATTTTATTATGAGATTTTATCTTTTTCAGAGTGTGACACAAGTAAGTTCTTAGCATAATCAGGCTAACTTACTTTGAAATTTAAACCGTAGGCTTCTACAGTTGTTTTACTTGTGCCAGACTGTTGCTTTGATACTTGATTAGATCTATATTATTCAAGAACAAAATTCTTGAATGCAATGCAAATTCATTCTTAAGTGCAACATACTTTCGAGTTTTGGAATTTCTTTATCCAAGTAAGAGTACTAAACAATTGTTCTTATCGTCTCATTTATAGTTACAGTATATACTCTGTCCTTCATCCACAATTATTATGGCCTTTGCTTTACTTCTCATAGTGATAAATTGCGCTAAGGACATTCTCATGGCTCACTCTTAGACTTGGGAAGAGGTTGGAGGAGAATGAAGTAAACTGACCCCTAAAGGGCTAAGCCATCATTAGATTTTGAGAAAACAATCCACAGATAGATAGTTCTTTGTACTTTTCTAATAAATTAAAAATTAGAGATATTACATGACCTTCTTCCTTGAAATTTACATTATAACACACTCTCTTGTTCACAGCATAAACAAATGTAAAAATTACTATGAAGTACTTGGAGTTACGAAAGATGCTGGTGATGAAGACTTGAAAAAAGCTTACAGAAAGCTTGCTTTGAAGTTTCATCCAGACAAAAACCACGCACCTGGAGCAACAGATGCTTTTAAAAGTAAAGTAAATCTTTTAAAGCAATTTTACTAAGCTCTTTTTAGAATTCACTTTACAGTGCTTCAGCATATTAAATTCTGCTTTTGGACCAGTACATTTAGAGACCAGCACAAGCAAGGGTCTGCAAAATCCTTTAAAACTTCAGTATTAACTTGTTACACCCAGAGCCAAACAAATGCAGTTTGGCTTCACAAAAGCAACATTCCAGTTTTGACATAGTCCTAAGTAACTTTTACAGGTACCCATGCATGCTTTCTAGTTTACCAAAAACAAGTAGGGTGAAGATTATTTATGAGCTTCTAGCATATTGTCATCTGGTTCTAAGTGAACTAAAAGCAAAATACAGTTTTTGTTAGTCTTTAAGGTACAAGAGACTGTCTAGAATTAGGATATTAGAATAGCTATCTCCCCAGTGTTCTTATATTTCTATTAAACCTGGCCAGTTTTTGCATTTTTATTTTTTATGTTTTTAGAGACAGGGTCTTGCTATGTTGCCTAGGCTGGTCTTGAACTCCAGGCCTCAAGCAGTCCTCCCGCCTCAGCCTCACAAAGTGCCAGTTGTTGCATTTTTTTATATGTATTTCTAACTGTGATTTTTTTTTCTTTTTAAAAATGAATTTCTTTCTTCTTTCCTACTATTCATTTTTTTCTTTATTTTCTTTTTTCTTTTTAAATCTTCTTTCAGTTTTTTTTCCAATTTAGTAAATAAAGGTCAGAGAACTGATTTTGTAATTTCATATTTTGTTAAATACAATTTGTTTGTAATGATTTCTAATTCATAGTAAAATGCTTAAATTTGTGATTGTTCTTTCTTGGGAATTTGGCATTCATAGAGCCAGTGTATAATGTTTACAGTAAAGTGCTGGGGTCATAGAATAACAAGAAGTAGATACTCATTTTTAAAATGTTTCAAAAAGATGGAAGACTCAAATGATCCTTCATAAAAATACTGTTTAGATTGTTTCCAAAACAGTTTTATTTCTTGAAAGAAGTCACCAAGAAAAATACATTTGCGAATTAATAATACATTTCAATAAAAGTAGCTGCCACAGTAGTGCTGGTGAAAGTAAAATACTGTGACAGTGACAGGCTTCTGGCTTCATTTCCTTAAAGTGAAAGTGGCACATTGAAACTCCAGGAAAAGTCACATTATTCAAAATCCCTGACTTGCAAATCACATTCCTGTCAGTTCATTACCTGAGGAATATGTGCAGAAAATGGTGCCCTTATTTTCTGTCCTCCGAATACACACCTTTATTAAACAAAAATAAAGTTTCATTATTAAAAATAACACAGATAACTGCACATACATTAATTTCTAATTCAATAGTACAGAAAGTTGGGAAATTTTGATGAAATTTTCAAATAGAATAAATACTTGTTGAATTTGTTTTATTACTGGAGCCTGGTTTCTACAGAGAATTTGAAGCATTCATAAATACAAAATGCTTTTCATTTATGCAGTCACAGAGTTACTAACGAAAGTAACTGAAATCTTTAAATAGCTTATTAGCACACATTCCCTCAAAAGGTAAAAGTTCCACGTTATGAGTTAAAAGTGTTTAATTTAAAATTTTGTGTGTTTTAAAAATATTTTGGCAGTGGGTTGTTGCATGTTTGTGATCTTCTAGGTGATTTCAGTGTTAATTCTTTACTAATGTTAAAAACGTTAAAGTACTTCATTCTTCCACGTCTGTGAAGCCAGCTAGACACTCAAAAGGGTTTTACAAAGGTGCTTGGACTTGGTGTGGTACATCTCAGAGGTTAATGCTCTGCTTTGCAAAACTAGAAACTTAAGACTTACCAGCATGCTGTGAGGTGATTCTTCTCTAGGGGAGAGGCTCACATTATTCAATACACAAGAGTTTATCTGTAAATCAGAATGCCAATTTATTAGTCCCAAAGAGGATCAGAAGAGGGAGTTGGTTATGAGCCCATTTTTCATTGAGTGGAAACTACATAGAAAACCCAAGTTGTAATCCACAGATGCCTGGTGAGCAATGGTAGTTAATTAGAAAATGTTACAGCCAGTGTCATCACACAGCAGTGACAAGTTTCATTCATTTAGCACACGGGATCTTTTTATTACCTTCTTATTTTATTTTTAACCAATCAATCTTAACTTCTTTTTTTGGATTAGTAAGCTGTTTATATCTAGGCAAAGACAATACTTTTGTCTTTTATATAAAAGCTAAAGTATAGATTGATTGCTCTTTAATTACTGAAATACTTTTTACAGAAAATAAAACCACTTGCTTTTTATTTTCTCCAAGAATAGAAAAAGAAGAGGTATAATTAGTTTAGGGAATTAAATTAAATGGAAGAGATGTTTTCATTTGTGTTTTGTAAAGCTTTAAAAATAAAAAAGATAGCTTTTAAGAAGAACTGACTAAACGAACTCACGTGGCTATTTTGTCCTTCCAGTTAGGATTGTAAATTTCCCAAGGAGGGAATATTTTATTTACAGAATGACTTGCATATTTTTTAAAAAATTTCATTGAAATGGATCCCTTTCCTTTTCTCTGACGTAGATGTCTTCAAAACACACCAGTCTACATTACCTTCAAACACTCCCAAGTATTTCAGAGACTATGTGAATAGTACCTGTGCCTATTGACATGTGCATGACTGTAATGACAAGGGGCATGGATTAGCTGTTGACGTGTTTGCTTGATAAATAATGGTGGATCAGATGCTGTTTTTTGTGTTAGGTCTGGTAGTCAATATTAACATCTAAAATGTATCTCTAAGAATAAAGAATTTAATTCTACCATTTGAGCTAGTTCTTACAGAGAAATGCAGTGAGAAAATATGAGATACCCTCTTCCCCAAAGAATTTATAATTAATAAAGGGGAGACAGATTTCACATAGAACTTTTGCAATATAGTAATGCCTAACATTTGATAGCCATTTTATAGTTTTTCATTCCCTTATTTAAATTTAATGCTTATTAAAAATCTTGTGAGTTGGCTGGGTACTATGGCTCATGCCTGTAATCCTAGCACTCTGAAAGGCCATGGCGGAAGGATCACTTGAACTCAGGAGTTTGAGACCAGCCTGAGCAAGAGTGAGACCCTGTCTGTACAAAAACTAGGAAAATTAGCTGGGTATGGTGGTGCACGCCTATAGTCCCAGCTGCTCAGGAGGCTGAGGCAGGAGGATTGATTGCTTGAGCCCTGGAGTTTGAGGTTGCAGTGAGCTATGATGACACCACTGCACTCTAGCTAGGGCAACAGAGTGAGACTCCGTCTCCAGATAAAAAACAAAAAAATCTTGTGAAATAGGGGATCAGTGTCATCATCATTTCACAAATAAGAAAATTGAGACTCATGTTTATAGCAGCACAATTCACAATTGCAAAGATGTAGAAACAACCCAAGTGCCCATCAATACATGAGTGGATTAATAAAATGTGGTATATGTATACCATGGAATACTACTCAACTACAAAAACAATGGTGAACTAGCACCTCTTATATTATCCTGGATAGAGATTGAGCACATCCTTCAAAGTGAGGTATCACAAGGATGGAAAAACATGCACCACGTGTACTCGCCATCAAATTGGTGCTAACTGATCAACACTAAGGTGCTCACATGGTAGTAATACTCATTGGGTGCCGGTCAGGTTGGAGGGTGGGGGAGATAAACCCACAACTAATGGAAGTGGAGCACACTGTATAAGAGAAGGACACACTTGTAGCCCTGGCTTGGGCGAGGCAAAAAATACAAATACAAATAATGACAACTCAGTCTGAAATAGATAATGTGAATAGCCGGATAGAACTTGCAGTGGTTTGTTTGCAAACCAAAACTCATGTTGAAATTGGATCCCCAACATGGCAGTGTTGGGAGGTGGGGCCTCGTGGGAGGTGTTTGGGTTATGGGGGCAGATCCCTCGTGAATGGCACGGTGAGTGAGTTCGTGCTCTTGGGAGACTGGATTAGGGATTAGTTCTCTTGGGAATGGACGAGTCCTGAAAGAGTGAGTTGTTACCAAGCCAGGATGCTTCTCAGGTTTTCCCCTCTTTGCAGGTCTCCTTCCCCTTTAATCTTCTCCACTGTGTTGTGAGGCAGCATGAAAGCCCTCAGCAGAACCCAAGGCATGTCCTTGAACTTCTCAGCCTGAAAAACCATGCGCTAAATAAACTTTTATATATATATATATATATATATATATATATATATTACTCAGACTCAGGTGTTCTTTTGTAGCAAAACAAAATGGACTAAGAACTGTTCAGTAAATTAAATTTGTAATTATAAAACTCCCCGAAAAGAAATCTCCAGGCCTAGATGCTCTTACTGGAGAATTCTTCCAAACTTTTAAGGAAGAATTAAAACCAATTCTTCATAATCTCTTCCAGAAAATACAAGAGGAGGAAACATTTTCTGATTCATTTTATGAAATAAGTTTTAACTTGTTATCAAAACCCATCAAAGGACACTAGAAAAGAAAGAAAGAAAGAAAGAAAGAAAGAAAGAAAGAAAGAAAGAAAGAAAGAAAGAAAGAAAGAAGAAAAGAAAAAGGAAGGAAGGAAAGAAGGAAAGAAGGAAGAAAGGAAGGAAGGAAAGAAGGAAAGAAGGAAGGAAGGAAGGAAGGGGAAAAAGGAAAGAAAGAAAACTGCAGACCAATACCCTTCATGGAATAAACCCAAATATCATTAACAAACTATCAGAATTTTGCAGTATCTAAAAAGAATTATACACCCTGACCCAGTGATGTAGCCAGGGTTGCAAATTTGGTTCACAGTGTAATCCCCCATGTTTATAGGCTAAACAAGAAAAATCTCATGATTATATTAATCAGTGCAGTAAAAAGCATTTGAAAAACTTCATCACCCATTTATGATAAAAACTGTCAGAAAAATAGGGATATGAAGGAACTGCCTCAACTTGATAAGGAGCAACTATCGAGCACCTACAGTTACATTATCCTTAATGGTGAAAGACGGAATCCCTAGGATCTGTAGGATCAGGAACAAAGCAAGAATGCCCCTCTTACCGTTCATATTTAACATAGTGCTGGAAGTTATAGCCACTACATTAAGGATAGGAAAGGAAATAAAAGGCATACAGACTGGAAAAGAAGAGATAAAACTCTTTCTATTTGCAAATGACATGATTATCTTTGTAGAAAATCCCAAGGAATCTACAAAAAAACCCCCTTCTATCCAGAACCATTTTATGGCCAAAAAAAGAAAAACAACAACAACAACAACAAAAAACACACAAACTCTTCTATAACTATTAAGTGAATTCCATAAGATTGCAGGATATAAGATAAACATACAAAAATTAATTTCATTTCTGTATACTAGCAATGAACATGTAAATTCCAGAATTAAAAAATATATTGTCATATGCAATCACAAGAAAAAGAAGATACTTAGGTGTGAAACCTGTATAGGTTTTGTATGCTGAAAGCTATAAAATATGGATGAAAGAAATCAGAAAAGATCTAAATAAATGGAACAAAATATCATGTTCATGAATTGGAAGACTCAACGTAGTAAAGATGTCAGATCTCCCTAAACTGGTATACAGGTTTAATGCAATTCCTGTCAAAATCATAGCAAGATTTTTTATAGATAGAAATGAGATTATTCTGAAATTTATATGGAGATGCAAAAAAACCTGAATAGCTAAAAACAATTTATTAAAAGAATGGAGTGATCGTAATCAGTGTTCCTGATTTCAGGACTTAATATATAGCTACAGTAATCTAAACTGTGTGGTATTGGCAGAGGGATGGACACACATGCATCAACAGAACAGGGTAGGGAACCCAGAAATAGACCCATATAAATATACCCAACTGATTTTTGACAAAGATGCAGAAGTATTTCAGTGGAGGAAAGTTAGCCTTTTCAACAATGGTTTTTGAGCAATTGGACATCCATAAGCCAAAAAATTAACTTTGATGAAAAGTATCAAGCTTTATCCAAAAAATGAACTCAAAACGGATCACGAATGTAAATATAAACCGTAACACTTTTCAACTTAGCAAAAAATTATGGGAGCAAATCTTTAAGATCTAGGGCTAGGCAATGATTTCTTAAGACAATGTTGTCAAACCCCAGATTCAGGTCTGCGTACCTGATGCCCAGCTAAAGCCGAACACTGTGACACCGTGCTTAGAGATGGAGAAAGGTTTATTTGATTTGGCCAAAGTGAGAAGATGGGAGAGCAAGATCTCTTAGATCCACCTTGACAAAAGGATGAAGCAGGGAGCTTTTATGTGGCTAGGGAGTGAGGGAGGGGAGTTTGAGGGAAGCAAAGGGGAAATCTATGTTGCTTTACTGGCAGGTAACATCCCAGATAACACCTTGAGTAACCACACTCTGGGCATTAGCAGCTAGTCACTGCTTCTCAAGGGCATTCATTCCTTCTGCAAAACAAACTCACAGGTTTTCCTCATGACCCTGCAGTTGTCTCCTCCTCCTGCTTGACAGAGAAACAGTATGTCAGCGATTAATAACTACTGTGACAACAAGGGGTGCTGTGCAGGAAGCCAGCATTTAACATGCACAAACAAACAAGAGCCTGGTCAGGTTTTACATTATTTCAGTCATCAAAACATGCCAGAGTGCCAAATGCTCAACGGGCGCAACTACAATGACACCAAAAGCACAGTTCATAAAAGGAAAAGTTGTTAAATTGGATGTCAAAATTTATTAATAGTTTGTTTTGCCCCATTAAGAGGATGAAAAGCGACAGGATGGGAGAAAATACTTGCCAAGGGACATATCTGACAAAGGCCTAGTATCTAGAATATATAAAGAACTCCCGATAGACAATCCAAGTAGAAAATAGGCAAGAGAGAGAAAGAGACATTCCACCAAAGATGATATACAGAGGGCAAATAAGCATATGGAAAGATTTTCAAGGCCAGATGCTGTGGCTGATGCCTATAATCCTAGCACTTTGGAAGACTGAGGTGGGAGGATTCTCTGAAGCTAGGAGGTTGAGACCAGCCTGAGCAACATAGTGAGACCTCGTCTCTACAAAGAAAATAGAAAAATTAGCCAGCACAGTGGTGCACACCTGTAGTCCCAGCTACTTAGGAGGCTGAGGCAGGAGGATTGCTAAGCCCAGGAGTGTGAGGTTGTGGTGAGCTATGATGACACCACTGCACTCTAGCCCAGGCAACAGCGAGACACTGTCTCAATTAAAAAAAAAAAAAGATTTTCATTACCATTAGCCATTAGAGAAATGCAAAGTAAAACCAAAATGAAATATCACTACACACCTATCAGAATGGTTAAGGGGAAAAATAGTGACAACACCAAATACTGGTATGGATGCAGAGAATGGATCAATCATACATTTTTGATGGGATGTATAATGACGCAGCCATTCTATACAAGAGTTTGGCAGTTTCTCAAAAGACTAAGTATGCAGCTATCATACAACCTAGCAGTGTACTCCTGGGCATTTAGCCCAGAGAAATGAAATCTTATATTTATACATAAACCTATATGTGAATGCAAATAGCAGTTTTATTTGTAATAGCCCAAAACTGGAAATAACCTAGATGTTATTCAGCAGGTGAATGGTTAAACACACAGCAGTACATCCTTGCCATGGAATACTACTCAGTAGTAAAAAGGAATGAACTATTGGCATAGGTAACAACCTGGACCAATCTCTAGAGAATCATGCTGATTAAAAAAGCCAATTCCTAAAAGTTTCATTCCAGTTATATAACAGTTACATAATATAATCCGATGTATGTACTGTTTTATTTCATTGATACAATGTTTTGGAAATGACAACATTGTAGAAATGGAGACTACGTTAGTGTTGCAAGCGGTTAAGGAGGGCAGGACAGGAAGTGGATGTGGTTACAAAAGGGCAACATGAGGGTGGTGATAGAATGTTCTGGGTCCTGACTCTCAATATCGATGTCCTGCTTGTGACACTGTACTGTAATTTTGTAAGATATTACCAATGGGGAAAATTAGGTGAAAGGTACAGAGGATCTCTGTATCATTTCTTACAACTGCATGTGAATCTGTAGTTATCTCAAAATAAAAAGTTTAAAGAAAAATAAATGAAGTGGAAGGTACCTTTTGGTGAAATAAGCGACAAGTGAGATAGAAATGTATTTTGCAAGGCTTTTGAATACAAAATAAATTTTGGATATAATTTTTTAGATAATAAGGAACTGCAAAAAAATACTCTTGATTATGGGTATAACACAAAGTAAGAGAATAGAAAATTACGCAGGTAACAGTATATAAATTACAGATTTTGACAGGATTTCACAAATATCTTTTAAATGATCTTAATGTTTGGAGATTTTTCTGAAAGAAATGGCCTTAAAAATAAAATTGAGTTTCCTATATATAAATAATTTTAAAAGTAATAGCATTATGAGATTACATGAAATAGCCCTTTGATTTTATAGATGTTCAATCCTAGAAGCGATACCATTACTGGAAGTACGTCTTTAGCAGAGATTGATAGATATGCTTCTTTCTTAGGTGTGAGTTAATACCTTGGTGTTTGTAAGTACATTGTTTGGGTCTTTGATTATATTTTCCCATGGAAATACCATCATAAATGATGGCTCCATTTCTGAGTCACAGATTGCTTTGAGAATCTGAAGAAAGCTTAGGAGCATCCCTCAGACAGACAGCCCATTCACCTAATTTTTCATACAGCAGGGTTAACAGACCACCTGAAAGCTATCTTTGAATACCACTTTTGAAAAGCTGCACTAGAAGAAAATTTCCAGAATCTCTCTATGTAATTATTTCAGTATAATGTGTAATTATCCAAAGACAACTACCTAATGAGCATGTGGGCCACCACATGGAGTCCAAAATGTATTTTTAAAACATCCTGTATTGCAAGAAGCTTGTAATCTAGATTAAGAAACAAGATGAATTTATGAAATGATTATTAGAAGTATCAGAATACAATAGGAAAGTTCCTGCTTTTAGATTCAAAGCACTACAGCTTTTGTAAATTGCTTCAAGAAGACATTCTGGTAGCCAATGTACTATTGCCTCTTTTTGGACTTGGGACTATGAGATGGGAAATAGAATTTTTTATTTGTAAATAAATATAATGAAAGTAGCAAAATGAGATAGTAAAACTGCAGATTATTTAAAAACTAATTCAGACTTTATGCTAGACCCTGGGGATATTGCAGTGAATACATAGACATGGTCCCTATTTTAGTGGAGTTTACTGTTTTAAGGGGAATAAATTGTAAAGGAATAGAATGAAGGAATAGTTCATGCTGGGCACTAGTGTGCAAAAAAAAAGTGTATGGTATAGATTATATAGAGTAGTGAGAGTATACTCATTGTGCTAAGAAAAATTTGACATTGAGCTAGTTAGCTTTTTCGAGCCTCAGGGTTTTCATCTGTAAAGTGAGGATTATGGATAATGTAATAAATAAGGTGCTGGGCACAGAGCCTGGCAGTTAATAGGTGCTCAATAAATGGTAGCTACTGCTGCTGTTATTGGTCTGAACGACCTTGATACACGGCTAGATTAGGGTACTCAAAAAGGAAGAAGCAGGATTTTAGGGAATGGAGCACAATACTAAAGACAGGAAAGATGGACATTCCTCTGTTTCCAAGGCAGTAGGGAGACTTGCCTGTCTAGTATACAAAGTTATCTTGAGACATAGTAATATGTATAATTGTAAGCAATGTATAATATCTTTAAAATTATTTTTCTTTTACAATTTTCTTGATTAGTTTCAAGTAGTTTTTTTTTAACATGACAGTTTTTATATGGGGCAATCTTTTATATCTTTATTTTTTGGGGCGATCTTTTATAATATAAAAACTTTGCTTACCAACTTTTACCCATTACTTTTTCAGAGATTGGAAACGCTTATGCTGTTTTAAGCAATCCAGAAAAACGAAAACAGTATGACCTCACAGGCAGTGAAGAACAAGCTTGTAATCACCAAAACAATGGCAGGTTTAATTTCCATAGAGGTTGTGAAGCTGATATAACTCCAGAAGACTTGTTTAATATATTTTTTGGTGGGGGATTTCCTTCAGGTACTTTAATGCTAATTATGTATATTATATTTTAAGAAACTGGAGATCCTTACCTCCAATTACGCTATTTAGAGATGTATCTGCCTTCTCCTCTACATTTCTTATGGTGTTATGATCCTGTGATGGTTTTTCATGAAGGTAGGAGAAAAATGTTAGGGTTATTACTTTTATTATAGCCTACCTTTTCCCTAGAATATATTTTAATTAAAGAAATGAAGCATGTCGGTCGGGCGCAGTGGCTCACGCCTGTAATCCTAGCACTCTGGGAGGCCGAGGCAGGAGGATTGCTTGAACTCAGGAGTTCAAAACCAGCCTGAGCAAGAGCGAGACCCGTCTCTACTAAAAATGGCAAAATTAGCCAGATGTCGTCACACGCACCCATAGTCCCAGCTACTCGGGAAGCTGAGGCAAGAGTATCACTTGAGCCCAGGAGTTTGAGGTTGCTGTGAGCTATGATGATGCCACTGCACTCTACCCAGGGCAAGAGAGTGAGACTCTGTCTCAAAAAAAAAAGGAAGAGTGTAGATATTCTGTATTTTATATAAAGCTAAGGAAAAGGAAAGTAAACAGGAAATTTAGTGGCAATGTCTTAGGTTAAGTGCAGTTACAATTATGGAAGGTACCCTATACCCTGGATGACTATTAGACATTGGTTCTCTGGAGATCTTTGTAAATATTTGTTTAATAACATTATAGATGGCTAATTTGGATGTATATGGAGGTCCCCATCTATATTTCCATTTAAATAGTAAAAAGGCTGATTCATAGGCTATACACAAAGTGTTTTTTTTTTTAAATTACATTAAGATAGAAATAATTACTTGAACTAGATTATCAAAGTGAAATATTTTAGTGGTGCTACTAAATGAATAGATTTTGTAGTACTAACATAAGTAATATTGAACACTAGTTACATTTACTCATTTAACATTATTAATAGGTCCTTGGAAGCTGCAACTTTAAGCGTAACATGCTTTATAACAAACCCATTTTACCATAGGCTAATTGATGTAAACCAGAGTTAAATTCCTACGGCATACAGTACATTGTTTTGCTTAACGTTGTAGTTTCCAAGAACCTATCAGTGACATTAAGTGTGGACTTGCTGTACTGTGAGTTTTTTGTGTGGAAATTAATTTTCTTTGAGCGTAGCTCCTCTAAGGTATTTAAAATTATAGCTCCAGCCTTATTTCCAGCATTTACTTTGGGTGCTGAATTAAACATCCCATTCAAAATTAGGAGAATTTTTATGAATGTCGCAATATAATTTGGCCTGGTAGCCCTCTCTGAATATTATCGAGAAAGGTTGTGGTCATCATTAGGACATTTTGCAAAACATCCTTGAAGAGGATATATAAATATAAATTAATGACTGAAAATATAACCTGTGTTTTAACATATTAGAATACATAATTACCTCTTCCAGAAAAAATATTAAAACTAGTAATTTTGGCAGAAAATATACTAGAAACAATCAGAACTCTTTCAGGCAATAGTGAATTTTCTTCCACTAGTTGATCTGCAGTGATTTTGCTAGTTGTAATGTGGTTTACTTTGTCAGTGGTAGCCATTTCTGATTGGTCACCTTGTTTGGAAACAACTTGAATGCCCACCAGCAAGAGGATGTTTGAATAAGTTGTGGTCCTATCCCATGGCATATTGGACAGCTGTTTTTTAAAAAATGAATTAGAGTGCTATCTTTTAATTTCTAGAGATGTTTCTGATTCATTGATAAATGCAGAAAGCAGAGTTTCAGAGTACTGATCCAAGGTTTGTAAAAACAACCAACCACGACCAAAGTCTGTATGTAGAGAAACTCTGACTCAAGTTTTCATGAAGAAGGAACTTCTGCCTTGTTTTAAAGGTGGCGGAGTCTGGGAAGAATCATTCTTGTTTCTGTCCACCATTCACTCACAGGAGGAGAGAGGACAGTAAGCTTACACTTCTCAAAATAAACACGCATTATTTTAGTGACTTTTGAAAAGTTAAAGAAAAATGTAAAGGAAAATATAATTTTTCTGATCATCGCTGCTCTCCCTAATTTAACCTTGCTTTTAATTTTCTAGGTACTGTACATTCGTTTTCAAACGGACGAGCAGGTTATAGCCATCAACATCAACATCGACACAGTGGACACGAAAGAGAAGAAGAAAGAGGAGATGTATGTTTGTGATATGATTAGAAGTCAAAAAATGGCCAATTTCAGCTCAGGAAAAGCAATTAAAGTTGTCTAAAAATAGAGCAGGTTGTTTTAGGAAATGCTGAGTTTTCTCTTACCAAAGGTGTCCAATAGAGACTAGAAAATGCCTTAGGAATAACATAGGAACAGGAGTAGAAGTCAGGGTGGGAGAAGAGATTTGTTTTCCTGTGATTCTAATGGAGGTCCACCTGCACTGTGCATGTTTTGAAGGTAACTTGTTATTGTTGGTCCTGAAGAATTTAGAATTAGTTAATACTGAAAAACTTAAATTGGAGGTAACTTTCCTTGTTCTAATGCAGTTATACCTAATTGCCCATAGCAATTAAATTACACGAAGTGGAAAGGTAAATGGAAAAAGAGCCCTAGACTAGAAATTAAAAGGCCTGGGCCCCAGCTCTGCCACTCACCCGCTCCCATCTTCTACCCTCAAATCCAAGGTAAAAATAGTTTCTCAACCTGCAACATATTGGTAGTCTCTATGTGTGTGTGAGAGAGAGTGAGAGAGGAGGACTGCCTCATCCGTAAAATGAGATCAAGTTTTGTCAGTGGTTTTGAAATCAGAATCTCCTGGTGATGTGCCTGGAAAGTTGTATTGGTAAGAATCACCTTAGGAAGTTGGTTTGATTAGGCTAACTTGCAAGCACTGAACTAGATGATCTCAAATGTCCTTTCTGCCTCTAAAAATGTATGACAACTGTTGGATTATTGACAACTGCAGTTATATTACAATCTGTTATTCTTTGATGATTTTTTTATAGGGAGGTTTTTCTGTGTTTATCCAGCTGATGCCCATTATTGTATTGATCCTCGTGTCATTATTAAGCCAATTGATGGTCACTAATCCTCCTTATTCCTTATATCCCAGATCGTAAGTAGCTAAGTGAAGTTTTACAAAACTGAATTCTTGCTGTTTCTTATCTAGCTTCCTTTAAAGGGCTTGTGCTCTTTTCAACTTTTAAGTGCCAAACCTATTACTGCAAGTGTACCAGATTTAAAAATTCCTATCTAATTTTTAAAATAGTTACTTTACATGATAAAGTTGTATTACATTGTTAGTTTACATTTCTGTCCATTGTGGATAAGGACAGAAGAGCTGTATTCAAACTTGATAGCAATTTAGTGCAGTTGGTAATGTGCTGATGTTAAAGACAGAAAATGCTTTAAAGACAAGAAGCAGTGATTGATCTTACGTAGATTTGTGTTATTAAGGGGGAAATGACTTTTGTAAAATATTGATTAAATGAAAGCAAATATTAATTTTTTAATGAAGTATTTTTCTACTGTATACTTTATATAAGAGTTTAGGACCTAAAGGAAATACAGCATCCATTCTAGACAACTTTGGTGTAACACAATGAACATGAAGGAAACTTTGTAAAATCATATTGGCAGTGATTTTACAGTATTAAAAATAGACTGGTCTAAAAATAAGAATTACTTATTTCTTCCAAATAAGACTTCTATTAACTAAAAATTGAGAGAACTTTATAAGAACATAGTATATTAAAAGTGTGGTTACTTTTTTATGACATGAAATCATAGTTTTAGGCAATTTAAAATAATCTAAAATACAGGTTGTGTATCACTTATCCAAAATGTTTGGTATCAGAAGCAGTTTGGATTTCAGATTTTTTTGGATTTTGGAATATTTACATATATGATGTGAAATATCTTGGTGATGATACCCAAGTCTAAAAAACACAAAATTTAGTTATTTAATATATATCTTATACACTTAACCTAAAGGCAATTTTATACAATATTTTGGGTAATTTTATACATGAAACAAAGTTTGTGTACATCAAACCATCAGAAAGCAAAGGTGTCACTATCTCAGCCACCCATTTGGAAAATCTGTGGTTGTTTGACATCACTATCATTCCTGACTCTGAATTTATATGCTACTGATAAGCAATCATTTTTCTTACACTTATTTACCCATAAGTACTTAACAGTAGAAAATAAGACATACTATTACTACAGTGAAAAAATAATGTGTTCAGGGTAACTAGGCAGCATAGTAGCATCACCAACGAAACAGCAGCAGCAACACACCAAGGCAGGCTCTCAGCCTTCGCCTACCGTGCTGGGTTTTGGTTAAAAGGCTCCTGTACACTGAGCTGCGCTTTGACTGACCCATCACATGAGGTCAACTGTGGAATTTTCTACTTGTGGCATCATGTCTGCACTCAAAAAGTTTCAGATTTTGGGGCATTTTGGAATTTCAGATATTTGGATTGAGAATGCTCAACCTGTATTGCCAACAGTAACTTTTTAATGATTTTTAATTGTTTTTGTTAGCTTGGTTTACAGTAGCATGTTAGAATGCCCAATTTTAATTAACAAAATAATGATCATGTATCTCTTTTACAGTGGATCAGGGCAAACCATTAAAATGCAGACAGAAAATTTGGGTGTTGTTTATTATGTCAACAAGGACTTTAAAAATGAATATAAAGGAATGTTATTACAGAAGGTAGAAAAGAGTGTGGAAGAAGATTATGTGACTAATATTCGAAATAATTGCTGGAAAGAAAGACAACAAAGTAAGTTTATCAGATATTTAACATTCTTTTTTTTTTGCATGCCAGATATTTAACATTTTAAAACTTATTCACAGTCTTTGGAATTGATTCCTCTAGATTTTCCCACCCAGGGAATATTCTGGAATTTCCTGGCACATAATTGGAGCTCAATACTTAAATGAGATAATATGTTTTAAATATACATCTGGCCTAACACAGTAGTTGGTGCATAGTAAGGACTTAATAAATGGTACTTGTATATTGTTGTTATCAATAAATACTTAGTTGAATAAGTGAATAATACCAAATTTCATTGTATTTAATATGGCCATTGTAAGATACATCATTATTTTATATACCTCTAAGAAAGAAAAAAAATCCTGGCAAATAAACTATGTCATCAGTTTTAAGTGGCATCCTGTTTCAAACAAGTTAAGTTTGAAACTCTTCATTAACTTAGCTTTAACATTTATCACTTAATGTATGATGAGTTTTGTTGACATGACATTTCATTTTTCTTTATTTACTTTATACATAGAGAAGCCTTGGGAACACTTAATTCTCTTAACCTTTTCCAGCCTCAGTTTTCTTAAACAATCGCATTATAAAAAGATTGACCATATGACCTGCTGTAGATGATGCATGTGAACTGAGTATTGTTGTGGTTCCTGTTTTTGTGATTGTTGTTATAAACAATAATGTAGACCGCGTAGTGTAGTGTTAGGAAGATTCACTTTGAATTAAACAGACTAAAGTTGAATTCTAGCTCTGAAATTTTCAGCTGAGTGATTCAGGCCAAATACTGTAACCCTCTATGAGTTTATTTCTTCTTGTGTAAAATGGGCGATGGTGATGAGTGGGAGGAGGAGATAATAGCTATCATTTATAGATCGCCTGTGGCTTCCGTCACTGTCCCAAGCACTTTATATATAAACTCATTTAATCTCCATAAGAATCCTATGAGATTATCATACCCATTTTACACATGTGGAAACCACGACAAAGAAAGATTACTAACCAAGGTTATAGAGGTAGTCTGTGATTCAAACCAGACAATTTGTCTCCAGCATCCAAGCCCTGTGCTCCAGAGTCCTCTCAATAATAACCAACTTTATGGACTTGTAAAAAATAAATCAGGCAATAAAGTACTTTACACACAGAAAATGCTCAGAAAATGTTAGCAATTATCATCTCTCATTTGCTAGGGGAAATTTGATAAAATGTAACTTCTATATACTTCTAAGAGAGTTCTTAACCTCTCCGGCCTTGGTTTCCTCATCTATGTAATGGCAGTTAGAGGAGATGTGACCTTGACTTCTGACTCTCTTGGTCTGTGACATCAGTCTGTTCTCAGTGTGGAGAAGGTCACCTTAGACTAGTGGTTTTCAGGTTTCCCAGTGGGAGTGAGTTGCCACCCCTACTCCCCCGAGACATTGGTAATGTCTGCAGACATTTCTGTGTGTCATCATGGGGTGGGGGTGGGACAGGGAGGGATTATACCGGCGTCTAAGGAGTCGGGGCCAGGCGTGCTGCTGAGCATCCTACAGAGCGAGGACAGGCCCTGCACTGCGAAGAATAATCCAGCCCAAAATGGCAACAGTGCAGAGGCTGCAAAACTGCATTAGCCAAAGGTATCAAGGGTAGTAAACACCAAATTTTACTTTTTAAATTAAATTTAATTTTTTTAATCTCTAGCACCTTGTATATTCCTTGGCATATCATAGGCAAATAATAAGTATTTGATGAACATACGAAAATTGAGTTATGATTAATGAATACATATGAATGAATATATGGAAGACATGTTTATTTTGTTTAGAATGAATGACTAGCACATTAGATATATCTCCTTTCAAATACAAATTCTAGTCCTCAGCTAAAGACAGGTGATTTTGGATTATGCATACTTACTTTCTATTAACTTAAATAATTGGGAGTTGACTATGTACATAAGAAGAAAGGAAAAGATATATTTATGGAACATAGTATAATATCAAGGTTAAAGTGTAGGCTCTGCGACTGCCTCACAAGACCCTGACTTTACATTTCCTACACCCAGTTACTTAACCTCTCTAAATTTCAGTTAATCTTATTATTAAAATACGGACCGTAACAGATAATATGTGAAGCCCTTAGCATAGTGTCTAGTAAGTGTTTGATATTATTATTTATTACAGTTACTATTATTGTTGCATCCTACTATGAACCAAATGTTTTTGCCTGGCATAATGTAGTTCAATCTTTCAACAGCAAGATCAGTATAGATAGGTTTCATGGAGGTCTCAGCCCATGTTCTATCCACTACACCAAGTTGTCTGCAACTGTACTGCACACATTTATATGTCTTTTAAAATTGCTATTAGTAGTTCTAACTAAATCTGTTTTTAATAAGTCATTCACCTATAAAACACCTTGCTGTATTCAGAAATATCAATGCAACAAAAGACAAAAGACTAAAGGAGACTAAAGAGTCATGACAACTAAAAGCAACGTATGATCCTGGACCGGATCCTGGATTTGAGGGGTGGGAGAACACCTATAAACGGACATGATTAGAACAGTTGGTTAAATTTGAATATGAACTATACATTAGATAATGGTATTAAATCATTGTTAAATGTCTGAATTTGATAATTATTATTGCAGTTATATAAGAGAACGCCCTTGTTCTTAGGAGAAACATGCTGAAGTAATTAGAAATGAAAGGTCATGATGGCTGCAACTTATTCTCAAATGGTTCTGCAAAGCAACCACAACAGTAACACAACAGCCTTTACTGTAGAGAGAGAGAGCTAAAGCAAATTTGACAAAATGTGAAGAATTGGTCAATCAAGGTAAAGAGTTTTAGGGTGTTCATTGTACTACCCTTTTAACTTTTGTATAGTTAGAAATTTTTCAGAACAAAAATTTAGCAAATTTATTACATCTATAGTGGAAGGAGCTCAGTATAACAATTCATTGACTGTTGCATTCATTCATACCTTGTTTTATAAATTAATGTTATCAAAAATTGTTGGCCAGTTGATATTTTTTTGCCAGGGTTTTTCTGTTGTGGAGTCACTTCTATTATTAAGACTCTCTAATGTCTACATTGGTGAAGTGAGTGTTTTATAAAATGCAAGCAATAATCTGAAGTAGTAGAAAGAATATTAGGCTAGGCATTAGAGATTTGGATTGAAATCTAGGCTCTGCCATTGGTCTCGAACTCCTGGCCTCAAGCGATCCTACCACCTTGGCCCCACAAAGTGCTGGGATTACAGGTGCAAGCCACCATGCCCAGCCTAGGCTCTGCCATTGGTTGGCAGTGTGAGCTTTGGTTCCTCTAACTCTTAAGTATTTCCTTTGGGAAGAGTCATCTGTAAATAGATTTTACAAGTGTATTATTTGTAAATAAAAGGTGTAGAGTAATATTGGTTGAGTTGTTAATCCTAGCCCAACAGATTGAAAAAAGATCATTACTGGAGAGCTTTACAAATGGAATACACTCTTACCTGTGAGTATATTTTGAATGTGGTCCTGGCTGATGCTTATCAACTGGATGTCTTCCACTTTGGCCACTGTTTTCCAGAAAGTAACGGATTTCTTTTTTCTTTTTTTTGTTACATCTTCTCTAAGTGCGCCTGCCTTTTACAAGTATTAATAAACAGTGAAATGGCTGAGAGTAACAGGAAAAAACAAGAGATACTTTCCTGAATTTCGATTTGTAGTCTGTGTGTTTACAGTAGTTGTGCTGTCCACATCCTGAAGGAAGCCTCAGAAGTACTTATTTGCTGAATGCCAACATTATGATTGTGTAACACGCATTCCCTGTGTTCCTTCAGTAACGTTATCGTATTTTTTTTTTAATTTAAGTAAACTCAGAACAAGATTAAAATTTTTACACTTAGTCTTGGGATAATTAATCTGAAACCTTAACAAAAGACCACAGCGAAAACAACCACTAGCAGTGTTGTATAACATTTGATATTTTTAGGATAAGAGGCCAAGACTTTTAAACCACTGGGGGACAGGAGTGGAGGGAGAAGATTCTGACTTGAATTGACAAGATTCTATCCTTATTTCTTTTCTGTGTTTGTCTTACATGCTAGGCTTCAAATAAAGTTTTCAATTAAAGAAAAGGTTGGTTTTTTTTTTTTCCACTAAAGTGGCTACTAGGAGTAGTACTTGGATTTCTTCTTTTTTAAAAGAAAGTCAGTTAATAGCAATATATCGAAGGACTTCTATGAAGAATTATCTGAGTTTAAGCAACCAGGTGAAGTAAATTGTTGTTTAATTAGCAAAATATGTTTGTTTTTAACAGAAACAGATATGCAATATGCAGCAAAAGTATACCGTGACGACCGGCTCCGAAGGAAGGCAGATGCCTTGAGCATGGACAACTGCAAAGAATTGGAGCGGCTGACCAGTCTTTACAAAGGAGGATGAACTGGAATTTTTATTTATACCTTTTACTCTATTTTTTCTGTAAGTTTAGTATCCTCATGAGAGATGAAGAAAAAGATTTGCTATTAAAAACTTACCTGAGTGGTTGGTTCCCAGAATCTTGGACTGTTCATGACCCACTGGCTCCTTTAAATACTAAGAACTGAAAACTAAAATGAATATTTTAGTTATGCTTCTGCGATTATTTTCATTTCAAAGCTTATATGATTCCTAACTAAAAATGTCTTGAGAGAGGATTGTCACACCTGTAGCAATTTCCAGTTTTAGTGATTCTCCATCTTTTCCCTTGTCCTGTAAATATTTACGGAATGATCATTTTGTGTATATAAAGTTTATTGCCTTTTTATTTAAATTCTTTTAGTGTTTAGCTCCATGAGACACTTCAGGTTAAATTAATGGAATAAATGTTATATGACACAATTACATTTTCTTTGTTAAGGTGTCAAATATGTGGAGTTTAAACAAAGAAACTTTTTCAAAAAGAAAAAAAAACTAACTTTCTGTAAAATCTTATAGCATTATCAACTTAGAGGGAATTGATATTTTTAATATTGCTGTTATATTCCAAAATATATATTGAGATAAATGAACTGGTGTAGAGTATCAGTTTACTATTTAGTTTTATGAACTGCTATACATAATACATGCATAGAAATGAAATGTTATAGTGATAGATTTTAATAAAGAAAATATGAGGAAATGGCTATGAATATTAAATTAAAAGGGTCTTCGACAGTAAAGTGCAGTTCTGCCATTTGCAATTCCAGTAATTAAAAGGCCTCCAAATGTTCATGTATATGTCTTTGAAGGCTGCTAAAATTTATTCTTTATAAAGAGGACCCACCTAATTTTTTCCCCATGGAAATTTGCAATTTCTTAGTGATCATTTAAGCCAAAAATAAATGGGTTCTTTTACAAATAAGTAATAAGAAAAATTATTACTAAAATATAGCTTTGTGCCTTTTAACCCTATTGCCAACTTTTAAACATATAAGTAGCTTACAGTATCTGGCCACATGCACTAGTAAGCAGGTAGAATAGTGATTTAAAGCAAGTCAGCCTTAAAAAATTCTGAGCTAAAAATCTATTCACCATTGAATAATTCAAGTAATCCTATAGGAATAAGCTCCTTGTAACTAAATCCACATAAAATTAGAAAAAAACAGCTGGAAATTGAAGTTTTTGGTGCCTGTATATTAGATATGAAAGTTTTGATTTCTAGTCTTCTGTGTTTAACAGTTGTAATATTTTAATGATTTTGCTTCATACTCAGTTAATGGAACATGAACATATCTTTGGTAGTTTTTTTGTGAGCAAGAAAATGCTAAATAGAGTGGCTTTGCTCTTTTTTTTTTTCTGAATGTAGTTAATTTATGGCATCTGTTGAATAAAACTGCTGAAATGATCTTCTCTTAAAAATGTTCTCTTGTATCCCCTTTTCCAGGTGAATCAGTAGAAATGCCTGATTGAATTAGTAGGTTAAACTAAACAACACAATGTACCAGGGAAACTGGGCAACTTAACCATTTAGAAACATGACCTTTAAAAGAAAATACAATTTTAAATATTTTCTTGAACCTGTAGAATAAGTTTTTTAAAAAATAAGGTCATAGCATTCTAATTAATTTTGAAAGTTCATATGTATCAGAAAATTTGTAAAAATTTAAATGAAAAATTTCAACGATTTTTCCAGTTTTAATGGGAAATCTACACTATTATGGTTGATAATTATGTGAACTTACCTTCTTGTTGACTAGATTATTTTTTCCTTAATTCCAGCTTTAAGGGGATAGGTAAAGTTACCAAGTCAAGTGATATCATAAAATGTATATCATAAAGTCATACATGGCTTTTGCACAGTATTATATTTCATTTGCATTGCTGCATTCTGTTACATTTCATAAAATGTTAGGGGAAATGTGATTGATAAAATAAAACTTTCAAACAACTGTGGAAAATGACGGAGTACCTGACCATGTAAGCCACATATAAAGTATGTAAGTAAAGATTGAGTCCTTAGTATCACCAATATCATGGCGTAAAGTCTCAACAAGTATCTTAGAATTTTGGGTTAAATTTACCAAGTAAGAAGACTTTAGCTATCTTAAGATGTAAGATGTTCATGTTTGCTATTCTTTTTAAATAAAAATCTTAATATTTTGCCATCTTATTTTTAGCTACATGAGCCTTGCAATATCACTGGATCATTTTAATTATCACCTATAAATTCTCAATCTTTTGAGTTTTGTTTTGCTAGTTTCTGTAACTGGTATTTTAACAGTTTGGCAAAGTTATATTTATTAATGCTTTACATTTTTGTCTCTTTTTATACACACACACAAACATTATTGTCCTTGTGAGGGTTTGTGGGGAAAAGAAATAGTACCTTTTCTCCTTCTTTTGATTCCTTAGTTCCCAAATAGAGTGGTGCTAGTCATTTGGTTATTTGTAAGTTGCAGAATTTATTTTGATCAAGGAAGAAAATTGAATTCTCAACAATGAGAAATGTCAAGTTATAATCCATCTAATAAGTGAAAATAATATATTTTGGGAACAGATTACATTTGAATGCTTAAATAACTGTTTCATAGTCATTACATGCTTATTTATGATTTACAAAGATTTGGTGAAGTAAATTCCTTAAGGCATATGTATGCCAGTGCATTAAAATGCTCCGCTTTGCTGTCAGCTCAGGTGTTCACAGGAACGGGAATGGGGAAAGCCAGCCCTTCACTTTAATTGCACTTTCATGCTTAATTTTCTTCCTGTTAAATCTTCATTTATGTTAGTATGTAAAATAGTTGCTGAAATGATTAATCTTTTGGTTTCCCTTTTTCCCTTTTATTCTGTAATTTAAACAAATAACAGCTATTCAACACCTGTGAAATGCTAATGTCACTTAATGTATTCTAATATATTGCATTAAAAAATAAATCTCTCACCTATGTTAAGGCAGTGAAATATTTCTTGATGTTAGCCTGAGGACCAAGTGAGCCATCTTTCCAGTTAAGCAAGTTTTATATCAAAGGACCAAGCGGTTAAAAGAGGAGAATCTGTGCATTTATTTAGCTTCCCCACGTGAAGCTTGGGTTCCGTACTACCCATATTACTGTCCGTCTTCAAACTGAGTGAAGCAAACTGAAAGAAAGCTCATAATTTTTTTGTCTTATCCAAACAGAAAAACTAATGAAAATGAACAATAAATGTGAATTTTACTCTTCCCTTAAATACATGAAAACCTTGTCTGTTGGTCCTACTGCCTAGTTAAAAATCCATAAACTTCTCTATAAGCCAGTGGAAAAGAAAGGAGTAGTCTGGCAAAAACTTTCAAAATCTTTTTAAATTCTAATTTTCAATTACAAAGAAAAAGTGGATAGAATGAGGCTTTTCAAGGAATTCCTGCACATTTCTTTAATAATCTGGCAGGCACAGTCCTAGAATTCAGGCTTTCTTTTTTGTGTCATTACTGTTAAATAAATACTTTCATATAAATGGAAACATTTTTCCTCAAAATACTAATTCAAAACATACTCCTTATATTAAGGAGTATGTAACCGTATTTTTTGTAAATTTCCTCTGTGTAACTTTTTCCTGTTGGTATGTGATTCCTTTTCATTTAATTTGATTATCTGCTGGTGTTGGGGCCAATAGATTTGTGAATATCCTGTGGATGTGTCTATGTATAGGTGTATATATATATTTTTTTCCAGCTAATACCTCAAATGTGTGATTGTTTAATATATACCACACGATGTTTGCACAGAGCAGGGCTTCCATTAGCAGTGGATATTCTTATTTCTAACTTGGAAAATCATCCACTGAATTTCATTGGTGTGAATTTTTTCTGTTGATCTTTTTTATGATTTAATGCAGATTCCTATAATAAGGCCCATATTCAAATAGAATTGTATCTTTCTATATCTAGCAATCTGGAAATTTACAGGGGTAAGAAGTGTTTCTTGAAATGTCTTAATTCAGTAAGTTATTAAAAATTGGGATGGCTGGTTGCCAAGATGTCTGGTAACTGCATAGCGGATGACACCTGGCATGAATGTCAGTCTCATTCACTTTAGCACAACATTCTGTACATTCCAATCTGATACTCTACTTTGCTGTTTAAGTACACCGTTAAAATAATAGTGATTTTCATGACATTGGAGTATTTCAGTCATTAGTTTCAAAATGAATCGCTTTTGAATTGGATGACTATACCAATGAGAGGAAACACATAAATGATGTTTTGTGGTTTATTTCTATTAAGAAATGCTTCTTACCGCCTTTTTTTGTTTGTTTTACTTTCTTTCCATGTAAAGTTTACTTTGTATTTTGAAAAGCTGCAGGTAATGTTCAAGGTGTGATGGAATTTTAATGGAAGCCTTGTCTAAGTTAAATGAAGTGAAACTGGTAAAGGAGGGCTTACTTTGTCTATAGTGCATTCAAGATTGTAAATTAGGTTTAAAAATGAAATGTCTGATTTGTAAAATATTTAATGTTATATCAGACAAAATTTTCTGTGTGAGAACTGTTAAAGAAAATGCATTTGATTTTTAATGAATGTTCTGCTGAATGATTTATGATGAATTTTTTGTCTTTCAGTCTCTGTAGTTTATCTCAATATATTAATAAAAAGGTCTGTTCTCACTGTAAAAGATTTGTTTTTATCAAGTTTTGTACTCTTAATATGCCCATTCATTCAACCATTCAGTAAATGTATCAGTGCCTGCTGCATCTCAGGCAGTGAGCTGGGTGCTGGGAATTAATCACTGAAGCAGACAAAAACCCTTATAAAGTTTACATCCAGCAAAGAAAATAAATGTCAAGTAAATGATTATAATTATGATAAATGCTACAGTGAAAATTACAGAGTATATCTAGAAGATGGTCCTAAATTAAGCTAAAACCCAAAAGATGAGATTAGTAAGACTGAGGTGAATGCTGTAGAAACATTTCAGGCAAAGTGTGCTAAGTTGGTAAAGTGATAAAAACTTTATGGATGTGAAAACAACATGATTATAGCATAAGGAATCCAGGGTAGATTAGAGAATTAAGATAGGGGCCAGGTCCCCATAAGACCATATATGTATAAACCATGATGATATTGAACTTTATCCTATGACAATAGTCAAAAAAAACGTGATTTTCACAAAAGGAGTTACATGATTAGATTTGGGTTTTTAGAATATCATTTTAGTTGCTGTGTAAGCCAAGGGCAAAGGTTATTGCCAAAGAAGAGGTGAGTGAGCATGGCTTGGATCAAGGTAGGAATATAGATAAGTGAATGATTTTCAGAGATATTCAGGAGGTAGAATCAGAACTATGATTGATTGGATTTGGGTATATGGAGGCAGCAATTAAAAACCAGACTAAAATTTTCCATAAGTTTGGACATGAAAGGGAGTAGAGGAAAAAGGGTGGTAGCTGGAAAAGGGAGACGATGTCGCTTCCAAAGAAGGCTTTTATTTTTTCAATTATCTCTCAGATGAGAGACCTTACTAATTTTTTAATCCTGATGGAAAGGGGCACGTAGAAGGTGTCTGTAGTCCACTGCACGTTAAAAGTAGAGGCTTGAGGTGCACACAGGACTCCAGAAAGCCAGTGGCTCCTCGATTCAATCTAGCCAAGGACTTGGGTAAAGAGCTGACAGGGCGGCACCCTTGGGAAAGTCAAGAGGGACTGGGAAACGGGTCAGAAACCCATGCCCTCAAATTTGTTCATCTATTTAAAAAAAGGTTTTATGATAACAAGCCCTGGAAACTAATGAAACAGGCATATGCATCTTTTCCGCACAAGAACGTCTTCTAGCCCAAACCCTTGCGTGCATTTTCCGGGGAACCACACGGCTGAACGACCTCGCACACAGCCCTCCTCAGCACGGCGGCCCACCGCGCACGCGCAGGACGGGGGCCGGGGAGGGGCGGGGCACGTCGGACGTCCGCGCACGCGCGCGCCTTGCCGCCGGGCCTCCCCGGAAATCCCGTATCACGGGGCGCTGGAGTCGTCTCGAGTGCTTCCTGGAGCTTCGGCGAGGTCACGAATCATGTGACAGCCGCTTGCTGAGGAGACTGTCTCTGAAGCTGTCCCTGAAGTGACAGCGGAGAGAACCCGGCAGGCCAGAAACCCAGGTAACTGGAGCTCCTTTGCGCAGCGTTCCGGCGCGGTCCCGGGTGTGGCGCGGGTGGTGACACTGAAGAGGAGAGGACGCCCCTTCTCCTTGGGCCTAGCTGTGTGGGGTGGAGGGGACACGGGTGGAGTGGGCTGCGGTAGGGCGTCCCAGCGGGCTGCCTGTCGGGGCTTGGGGAACTCGGACTCCCTTCCTCTCTGGTCTGAGCCCGGGACCCGCGGAGTTCTGCTAAGTGCTGACAAGGGCCGCGCTCGCTTGTTTGGCCGGTGGTGGAGAGGGCGGAGAAGCCGGGAGGGAAGAGTCACCGGCAGTTTCTCTTCCAGGAGTGGAGATTGATCCTGCGGGAGAAAGGGGTTCATCATGGCGGATGTGAGTTGACACCCCCACATGAGAAGGGGAGGGTGACGAATTTGGAGGAGGCTGCTGAGGGAGGAGAAGTAGAACTTCCCAAGTAGAAATTTGTTTCGGTTTGGGTTCTTCCCCTCCCCCCAATTAATTATTTTCTCTGGGATTGGGAATAGGAGACTAATACGAATGAATTTGCAGGATGCCGAGTTTCTGCCTGGAATGGGACTGGAGGACACTAAGGTGCTTGAGGTTGAGAAAATTGTATTCTCCCTACTCCCCAATCCTGCTGGGGCATAAGAGAAGCTCTGTATATTTATCGTTTGAAATTCTAAATGATACTTGCTGCCTTTCCCGTCAGTATGTGTTAAGTAGAACATGTGTTCTGAATCCTTTTTTTCCCAGTAAGTGGTCATGATATCTCGTTAGGTTCATTGTAGCAATTTAAGGTAATTTCTAACGTATGCCTCTTCAGCAACATGATAAATTCAGTGTGTGTATGTGTGGGTGTGTTTAATATGAGAGCAAAAGTAAGCTGGTGTTGTGATAATGTGAAACAAAATGATCATTCAGGTTTGGAGAATAGTAGGGATTGGAGGATGAAAACAACAAATATCTGATTCATCCATGTAAGGTCACAGTTGATACTTGGAGTGTCAGTGAAGTTCCCCAGATGAGAGAGTGTAATGAGACAAAATAGTCTTCTATTTCTTTAGTCCTAACTGTGTTCCATGTCAGATATTTGACACACATTCTCATTTATCTTTAGTCATGTGAAGGAACAGAGATTAGTCGCCTTATTCAGGATCATTAAAATGATGGTAGAAAATCTGCCTTTGGACACGGAAAGATGTTCATGGTATCTTCTCAAGTGTACACAATAACAACAGTCTGTCAAATAGTGGTATGAAAAGTATGATCTAGTTTTATATATGTATTTGTGTTTCCCATTTCTGGGTATGCTAATACATACATCTTCTCAATAAACTTTAACAATAATCTTAAGACACAGGTTCTATGATTATCCCTATTCAACAAATAATGAAACAGAGGATTAGAGAAAAAAGGTTATTTAACTTGCTCCAAGTTACATGACTATTAAACATCAAAATCAGACAGAGAAAGATCAAACACAAGCAAGAAAAGTAATGAATGATAACCTAAGGTCTCTGAAATGTGGACAGGACAGGATTTAGAAAACCAGTGGAAGGCATGTTATTATATGATTTTTATATATTCCCTTCAGGACTTAAAGCGATTCCTGTATAAAAAGTTACCAAGGTAAGATATTAATTTATTATTGCATATATTTAGTATATCATATGTTAATTTATGAAGTATTTTGTTTCTGTTTTTAGACTAATATTATTTGTATATTAGGCTATTATTTAGCACTTTCAAATGCCTAACATAACCCTAGGTACCACAACAGATGTCCTTTGAGTTTACAGATAAGTAACATGGGTCCTGGAGAAGTTATGTGACTTGTCCAAGGTCAAACAGCTAATGGATTCTGGAGAGCTAGAACTCAGATTTCATGCCACTTTTGAGTTTTTTTAAATATATTGTTATAGTAGTTTACTGGATTATGCTTTAAAGTTGTTGTAGTAATTTTAAGGGAAAAAATTAAGAACTTGCCTTTACTTTTTAATAGCGATATTAAAACCAAGTTGCCCAGTCTATCTAATTTAAGAATACTAGACTTAATAGTTTATACTTGAAAAATCACAAGGCTTTCTTTTGCCTGCACACAGCCCATTTGATGTACCATTTTATAAATTAGGCTCTTGTGTATGTTAAGATTAGCAAACTTTCTTTTATATATTTTACTGATTCAAAGGACTTTTTCACTTTAATTGAATTAAAATTCACATTTAGTTTAATATAAAATGAAGCCTTCTTTGTCAAGTGCTGCTTTCCTCTGCATCCAGAACTATTTACAGATAATTCAGAATTCCTCAGTTAAGAGCATGAGAGAGAGAGAGAGAAAAATATGACCCATGACATCCATTTTTCACATTCCAGAATAAAATGATTCAGAATTAACTGAATAACCTTTGAGATAATACAGCAGAATATGTGGTGAGATCCTTTTTTCTTACCCCTGAAATCTGTTTGAAGTTAAAAAAAAAGGTTTAGATGTCAGTTTATTTCTATAGGTAGGAAAGAAAACTCTTGTTTAGATTTTTGCTTGAATTGCTTGGTGTGGTTTGTCTGTTGGCTTGTGCCTTTACTCTGATTACAGACCACCAGAAATTGGTGATACTATTTTCTGATTATTTCATGTTAATGTAATACTTAAATTCGTTTTTATTCTCTTCCTCCTCCTATTGACAAACTATAGAGACAAGATGCTGATTCTGTTCTCAACCTATAGCAGTACAGGCATCCTAGCTGGTAATGCAGAGCCATAGAGATCACTAAATAAGCTGAGACCATGCAAAGGAATTTTAATAATCAATGGAAAAAATAACAATTGTTTTTTCAACTTTTTAAAAAAATTAAAACCTTTCTTATTGTTGGTTACAAATATTTAGGGGAGTGAATACTAAAACTAATATTTGTTTAATACTAAATTTCAAACATTGAGAATTAAAGTGTTTTATTTCTTTGTAAAAAAAACACTTATCAAGAGTAGTGTGAACAGTGTTTGCCTGCTTCTTTTCATATACCTTAAGATAAGGAGCAGCACCTTTTCTATACCTTGGCTAACTGGTATACTTCATTCCTGTTCTAAGTTTGGATCAGCTTTCAACATTTTGTCCTTTGTATTTTCAATGTTGTGAGATATTTCTGAGATTTCCTTTAATATGATTTTTTTTTTTTTTTTGCCACCATCACTTCCTTTGGGACATTTTTGTCACAACAGCTTTACTCATTTATGTCATTAAATTTGCCTTCGCTGAGTTCTTCTGGCTGCGTGTCTAGAGTCTCTCTAATATCAATAGTGTCAGCATTCGCTTGGTCATCTATTTCTTCTAAAACTGTTTACTTTCTATTTGAATTTCAATTCCAGCATTATTATTTTTAATTTCTTCCTTGTATTCCATCTTTGCTAGCTAGTTCCCTCTTTCACTTATCTTTACTTTTTTTTTTTTTTTAATGTTACGTGGTTTATCACTGGGAGATACGGAAGTACAAAAAAAACTACATGCTTTGCTCTCTTTCTGTGAGCTGAATGACAGAGGTCCAGTGACTGTGACCGGCCACCACCATACTTTTAAAGACGTGACTGCTTGCTAATTACAAAGTGCAATTTTTTTTTTTTTTTTTTTGAGACAAGGTTTCCCTCTCTCACCCAGGATGGAGTGCAGTGGCACAGTTATAGCTCACTGCACCCTCAAACTCCTGGGCTCAAGTGATCCTCCTGCCTCAGCCTCCCAAGTAGCTCAGACTACAGGCACATGTTACCATGCCCAGCTAATTTTTTAACTTTTGTAGAGATATGGGGTCTTGCTATGTTGCCAGGCTGGTCTTGAACTCCCGGCCTCAGGTAATCCTCCTGCCCCTGCCTCCCAAAGTGCTGAGATTATAGGCAAGAGCCAATGCGCCCTGCCAACATCTGTTAATTATGTAGTTATTTACATAGTGATTTGTGGCCCGAAGAGTTAGCAAAGTTTGTACTTTGTGCAATTGTTCAGTTAATATGCCATGCTACGTGAAATTTGACCCATGCTGTTGGGGAGAAATGGTGTTATTTAAACCATGACAACCAACATGCGTATGTTGGAACTGTGGAAAATGAGGGCTTTCTGTATTTATCTGTAGTTGTTGGAAGCTTAGCATATTGAAAGGATGCTCCTGTTGGAGTTGGGGAAGGCGTCCCACTACATTGGTGACGAAATACAGGAACAGAAACGTAGTTGATCTACTTATAAGTCTTAGCAGTTTATAATCCTGTTTTGTGTGTTAATATCTCTTGTTGAAGAAGCAATAAAATTGTATTCATTGTTCTTAAGTTGTAAAGCCACCAGTAAGATACTCATTGTTCACCTGGAGATCTAATAAATAAAGCAGTAATTGACTGTTAATTACATGATCTGTGATTGTAAGTAACAAAATTGGTTCGGACAATGAGGGTCTCACTTTAACAAGTAGGTATACTCTGAAAATAATGGTGTATGACACTAGGTATGGTGAAGCTATCTGTATAAAAGAATTTGAGAATAATCCAAAATATATTCATTTATTACTGAGTAGCTCTAATATTGATCAGAAACAGTTGAAAAGTAAATGCTTGTTTCTTCTTTGAAGTCTGACATTTTTCATCTTTTAACCAGAGAGAAAATAATCAGGTGGTTGTGCTGATCAAGAAATAAATTCAGTTTAAGGATATTTGTAAAAACAATATTAAAATCTTTCCACAATGGCAGGAAAGGGATTAGTCCCATCTGTTTTTTCAGAGTGACTAAGGCCAATTTGACTCATGTTCACGATCATTTCCTGAAAGTAGGCTGACTACATCCCAAGAGTGGAAGGAACGAAGAAATAATGCCGGGAACACTTAGAAAGGATGGTAGGATGTACACTTTGACTTGTGGCTGTATGTGTGGATTTGGGTGCAGGCGTCCTGGCTTCAGAGCCATGGATCCGTCCAGTTAACTGTTGAATTCCTGTGCTTCTCAGCAACTAAGCCAGCCACCTACGGATATTAATGGAATGTGTGTTTTTGTGCATTTTTGAATTCTCTGTTAAATGTCATTCTTGGATTTGCATTTTAAAATGCAGTCGTGATCCAAAGCATTCTCAGGCTTATAATAATCACACTTTTTATGTTTTTCTTTTCTTTTTTTTTTTTTTTTTGAGACAGAGTCTCGCTTTGCCCAGGCTAGAGTGAGTGCTGTGGCGTCAGCCTAGCTCACAGCAACCTCAAACTCCTGGGCTTAAGCGATCCTACTGCCTCAGCCTCCCGGGTAGCTGGGACTACAGGCATGTGCCACCATTCCTGGCTAATTTTTTTCTATATATATTTTTAGATGTCCATATAATTTCTTTCTATTTTTACTAGAGACGGGGTCTCGCTCTTGCTCAGGCTGGTCTCGAACTCCTGACCTCGAGCGATCAACCCGCCTCGGTCTCCCAGAGTGCTAGGATTACAGGTGTGAGCCACCACGCCCGGCCCACACTTTTTATGTTTTAAAATAACAAAATATTTCATAATTATGTGAATAAAACTAAGTATGATATTTTTGATTACTAATGTAATATTTGATTTTTAGAATAAAAATGGTTGCTTTAGTGAGCTTTAAGTTTAGATTTTTGCAGAATATTTCATAAACTTTAATTTATTACTGCTAAAAGTATAGTATATCTTTTAATGAATCACAATTATTTTTAATTATTAGTAAAATTTATTAATATTACTCTTTGTCTACTGTGTATAGAATTGGAAACAACTTTTATATTTGTGACCTGATTTTTAAAAGTGGGTACTTTAAGAGTGTAAGTAATTTTTTATTTTCTTGGACTCATCTCTCTGAAATTCATTAAAAAGAAAGTCTTTTTATTTCTATTTCCTCTTTTGGTGCATTAGTTGGCATTTAAATTAATTTCCATGGAAATTAGAAAAAAGTAGCTACCTGTGGTGGCACAAATTTTTCTAAACATTTTCACAGTACTATTTTTACTTGTTTTTTAATTTGTTTATTTTGGAGGTAGGTAATAGATTCATAAAGTCAGATTCAAGAGTTAACTGAGGGCCGGGCGCGGTGGCTCACGCCTATAATCCTAGCACTTGGGAGGTCGAGGCGGGCAGATTGTTTGAGCTCAGGAGTTCGAGACCAGCCTGAGCAAGAGCGAGACCCTGTCTCTATTAAAAAATAGAAACAAATTATCTGGCCAACTAAAAAAAAAAAAAAAAA
>CM052454.1:10160486-10191921 GCA_028533085.1 Varecia variegata | reverse complement strand
CCAGCTACTCAGGAGGCTGAGGCAGGAGGATCGCTTGAGCCCAGGAGTTTGAGGTTGCTGTGAGCTAGGCTGACGCCACGGCACTCACTCTAGCCTGGGCAACAAAGTGAGACTTTGTCTCAAAAAAAAAAAAAAAAGAGTTAACTGAGGGACATAGAGTGAGAAGCTTCCCGTTCCTGCTTTCCAGCCACACAGTCCCCCTCAGAGTCACCCTGTTATCTTCAGAGATGTCTTATGTACCTACCGACAAGCTGTGTACATGTATTTGCACACGCACACAACACGCTTACACATTTTGTTACATAAGTTGTTACTTCTTGTACACACTATTGTAAACTGTATATTTTCACCTAAGAATGTAACTCTGAGGGCCAGACATGGTGGCTCATGCCTCTAATCCTAGCAGTTTGGGAGGCCGAGATGGGAGGATTGCTTGAGGCCGGGAGTTGGAGACCAGTCTAAGCAAGACCAGGACCCTGTCTCTACAAAAAATAGAAAAATTAGCCGGGCATGGTGGCACATGCCTGTAGTCCCAGCTACTCAGGAGGCTGAAGCAGGAGGATTGCTTGAGCCCAGGAGTTTGGAGTTGAGCTATGGTGACACCACTGCACTCTAGCATGGGCAACAGAGTGAGACACTGTCTCAAAAAAAAAAAAAGTGTAACTTTGAGAGCAGCCCCTGCTAGTACATAAAGAATTTCCTTTTTCTTTTTATGGCTGCAGAGTATTCCATTGCATGTGTATATCATAACTCATTTAACTTGTCCTTCTTGATGGACAGTTAGGTTTTCCCATCTTTTTCAAGTGATATGCTGTTGATAACTGTACAAAGTGATTTGCATGTATGCAAATATTTGTGGAGTTTTTTCATATAATCTGATTTTTAACTTAGAGTAATATATGTGCTTCATGTATTAATCTTATAGAATGTTTTAATCCATATATAATTTCAGGATTGGATGATAATAGGAAATAATACCAATAATAGTATAAAAATAGTATAAAAATTATTTATGCACAGCCTCATCATTCTTATTTTTAAATGATTTTGTTTGTAACATTTTCCATCAAATTTTAATAACACTTCTCTGACTTAAAAGTTTTTGACATTGGGATTTTTAAAAATTTACTTTCAGTATTCTAACATTAGGTTAATATGACTATTTCTCATTCCTAAATTAAGACATTAAGGTTAACACAGGAAGGAATGGATAATTCTGGGTTACTGTAGGAACAGTGAACAACACGTCTCTGAGTTGCAGTTTACAAAGAGTTACAGGGCTGTAGGTTTTGTGTTATAAAGGGTTAACACTTTACTTTTTTGCTCTAGAGTATGTGTTTCTTAACTGCTAATTTCTCAGGGAATCTCACTAATAATTTAGTACTTAAACTGTAGTGATAAATTATGTCCTTGTCAGTGTGCACAGTTGACACCATTGGTATTAGTTAATTTTAATTAATATTTTTGAATGTTAACTTTGTTCCAGCCTATGCTTTACATGCATTATTTTATTAAATGTCACAATATCCAAATAAGATAAGTACAGTTATTCCCGTTTTCAGATTGCTCAACTGAGGCTTAGAAAGATTTCCTAACCGGCCCAAGGTAGCGTAAGTAGCAGCAGAGCCTGGACTGGAATCCAGATCTTTCTAACGTTAAAACTATAGCCTTTACCATTCTGCTTATTTCTTCTTAGGTGGCCGTGGCTGAAAGCATTACTGCATGACCTTCATTCTTTTTGTCCTGTTCCTTCAGCCTCCAACAGTCTTTCTCCTCCTCTTCACCTAGTGCCGTAATATCTCAGCTGAGATGTCACTTCCTCCAGGGAAGCCTTCCCTCACCCACTCGTCTGCATCAGCCCCTCTTTTCCAGGCGCTCATATCCTCATGGACCTTTAATAGCACTTGCTGCTGGTTGTAGTTCTGCATTTGTTAGTCTGAGATGATTGGATTGACAGCCAGTCACTTTTTAGATTGTAAACTTTGTGAAGGCAGCGATTATGTCTGTTTTTGCTTATCATGGTATCAAAGTGTTAAGTGCCACAAATCCTTCATAGTGGAATGAATGAGAGAAAGGAAAAAGGACCTCTTTTTTTCTCACTATAACTACTGCTGATAACCTTTCATACATTTATAAATAATGGAATGATAATACATTAGCGATTTTAATAAAGAATCATCTGTGTTTTAAATCTTTATTGTAAAAATAAATTTGTAAAGATTATAGACATATCAGTGATACACATTTATTCAATTTCCAGACGAGTTTTGACAAACACATTATGGGAGCATATGATAATCAATAATTGAAGTTCTATAGGTTTTTAGAAAATATGTGAAAATTACCATTATGTCTTTGAAGTGCATATTTTGAGAAAATGAAACGTTTTATATTTTAACTTTTTTCTCTTTCTAGTGTTGAAGGACTCCATGCTATTGTTGTGTCAGATAGAGATGGAGTACCTGTTATTAAAGGTATAACTGAGCACCTAAAATGCAAATGTTATGTTTGCCTTTGACTAAAAGTGTGTGTATTTATATGCATTTACAAACATATAAAACTCATTTCAGTAAATTCAGGAGATACTAGTTTTGGGGGAAATGTTTGCTTTTTATGTCGAAGGCTGAATTGGAACCTATAATATATTAGATGTCAAATGTATTATGTTAACATCTAGAGTTTCAGCATGGATTATCATAGGCCCAGTTTCCCATTAATGACATTTGTGGTATAATATAAACCATTAGTAAATTTAAGGGATGAGAATGAGTATGTGTGCAGCTAGATATAGTATATACACAGACATCCCTACATATTTTTTTTATCAACATTGCTAGTAGTTTTAGGATAATACCCATATATGTATGTCATCATGTATTGATTATTTTGTTTAATCTTGCCTGATTTCCTACTTTGCTACTGGAAGTAGATTTTTTTAAACTTTTAACTTCACAATTACTTTAGTTAACCAGAATCTAACAATTTTTCACCTGATTTTTTAGCTTTTTTATTTTTTGAAGTATATATGATTTCAGAGTCAGTATAGATTCAGACCATTTTTACTATTTCTACTTTATGGTATGATCAGAATGGGTGTCGTGGCTTTACCAAATAGTAAAGATTAATTTTCTGTGCATTTTGTTTACAGTTTATCTTCTACCTGAAGTTGTTATGTGTGTCAGATAATTTTAGACTTCAGAAATGAAAGGAGGTTTAGAGGTCACTTAGTTTAGTTCTTTCATTTTATAAGTGATGGTGGTCATGTACGAAAAGTATGTTGCCAGTTGGAAGTGGCACGTGAGTCAGGGACAACACAGCAGCAGAACCCAGCGTCTCCTGTTGAGTGGTACAGTGTGCTTCTAACCCGCCATGACAGTCGCACGGCCACGGGCCTGACTCCACATAGGCCTTCTAACCAGTGAGCAGAACATGACACAGGTGGCCAGCCGCAGGGTTATTCATATCCATGAGAGATACCGCTGCTGTCAGTTGTATGAGAACAAAAGTTTTTGTACCGTTTTTCATTAGCTTATTCTAGCCTGGACCTCAGATAACCAAAATATTCAATTTATTAAATGTTCTGCTTAATCGATATTTTAAGGTAGGTATCAAGGAAATGAAAACAGTCAGTATGCTTTTAAAAATAAAAAATAACAAGAATCAGCATTTATTTCCCTAATTACAATCACTGAACTTCTCATTGAGCAATTTTTCACACCTAAATTGATGAGAACCCAGTTAGTGATTTTCAATATTGTGAAACATAACCTCTGTGCTCAATTTTTTTATGGATTTATGTTTTTTTAAAAAGTGCTATAAATCTTCTCCCTACATAATTTTTACTTAAATCACTTATTTTCCTAGTGGCCAATGATAATGCTCCAGAACATGCTTTGAGACCTGGTTTCTTATCTACTTTTGCCCTTGCAACAGACCAAGGGAGCAAACTTGGACTTTCAAAAAATAAAAGTATCATCTGTTACTATAACACCTACCAGGTAAGTTCATAATTACCAAATGGTGTGCTGATTTCAACTCTCATTTTTGTGTTTTTTATATAAAATAACTTGAGTTATAATTCTAAATTTTAATTTTGAAGGAGGATGAAATTTTAAAATTTTAGCCTTCAAATTGGTTATATTAAACTATAGTGATTTTTTTTTTTTCCCTCACATTTTATACCAGGAAATAATTACTTTGGAAAAATAGTTAAAGATTTAGTAATAAAGTACATGTTATCCCAAAAAGGGTAAGTCAGGTCACTGTTACCTCCAGTAGGTGGTGCCCTTAGCTAAACTGTGATTTCCCAAATGACACACTTTTTTTGTTGTGTGACAAATAAAAAATTTTCCTTGACAATCAAATGATAAGTTATTTAAATTTGTTATTGCTGCTGATTCCATCATTTGATTTGAAATGGTATGTATAATAAGTGAGATTATTATTTGTGGGGAAGAAATTTGTAGTTGCGTATTTCTTGATCTCTACCTGTATTTCCTTCTTAAGAATAAATTAATCCCTTCTGCTTTAGAGTGATGTTTCCTACTTGATTCATTGATGTACCACTGATGATACACAAGTGATATTTTTTATTTTAAAAATTATGTATTTTAGTGTGTATTGGGTAAAAGATAACCAACTCATCTGACCTTTAATTTTACCAGTAAAGGATTAAGTTGAAGCTACCTTTTTTAAAGGTAGTTGACATAAAGTTAATTTGAATTTAAGTTAATTTAAATTGCAGTGATACAGAAAATATGAAGATAAAACGACTTGAACGACTAAGAAATACTGCCTTTAGTCATTTAATTATCAGCTATTTATTGAGCCCCTACTAGGTAATTGACATTCTGCTGAGCTTTAGAGACAAAAAGATGAAGACATGGTTTCATCTTAAAAACTACTCAGGCTAAGGTGGTATTAATGTCTCCAAGAGATTATCAGTATAACTCTTTTATGAAAATATTTACCTTCAGCTCTTTTATATTTTGTCATGTAATACTATGTTGTTAGGCTAGTAGTATTGACTAATTTTAAAAGTTCTGAAAGATGAAGACATTTCAGTTGAGTTATACTACCTTTTCATAATGTGACATCATTTAGGTCTTATTTTCTTTTTAGGTGGTTCAGTTTAATCGTTTACCTTTGGTGGTGAGTTTCATAGCCAGCAGCAATGCCAATACAGGTATATTTTAATTACCTTACAGGTTCTAACTCTTATATTTTTTAATTTAATTACCATATCTTAATTCAGTTTAACTTGATTTAGTTACCGTGTCTGTGTACTCTAATAGAAATAGTAGATTTAGAGTTAGAATACTTAAATCTGTTACACCATCTTTGTTGCTTGATCTTGGGAAATATGATTTTTTTCTGGATTCTGGTTTTCATATCTGTATCATGGAGCTAATATCTGCTTCCTCCATCTTATGGGATTATTTTCTAGTTCAGATGAGACAGTATATGGGTAAATGATTTTTTTGAGATAGAAGAATTAAATGTTAAGTGGTACGTCTTGCTCACATTAAAGCAGGTTAAGAAAAAAAAAAGAGGGAAAAGAAGATAACCAAACAAAACACATAAAATGATCAAGGATGAGTTGAATTCCATATAGAACAATGTATTAAATTAGAATTTTTAAAATTTTACATAATGGGCAAGATGAATATAAGCATTTAAAGAGCATGAATAAAGTGAACATACATTTTTAAGGGCTGAGGAATTTCAGAATAAATGCTAGGGTAGTGAATAGTAAAATTCCATTATATCCAGCACCTTTCACTGGATATTTATGTGTAAAATAGTGATGGTATTCAGTTGGATTATAGTTTTTTTACTCCCTTTTGGATAAAGTAGAATTTTTTTTTGAAACGTCTGCCTCCAGATACAATTGCTGTTGAGAATTGTTATACATTACTTTTCTTGGCTTTTTTCCCCCCCAAGCTGAGCAAGTTCTTCTAGCTTTGTCACTGAAGCCTGTTTTTAGATATGTCATCTTTAAAATGAGAAGTATAGATTTGATCTGTTAGGTCACTTTCATTTCTAAACATTTTAGGAAGCTGTAAAATAATATGTGTGAATATATAGGATAGTAGTGATGTCAGTATTTTAAGTATACTAAACCTTAATTTTGATAAATCACCAGTCCTCACATACTAAATCATCAATTATACATTGTGATAATGTACAGAATTATAGTACTTAGAACCTTTCCTTGAGAGTCACAATGCTTTTAATAGTCTATAAGAAGAAAATTTTTATTTGTTTGATCATAAAATTGGCATTAAGGTACATAGCCTTTCACTCTGGTAAACTAAGGAGAGAAGCTAGATATGCTAATTTCTAGATGAGTTTGTCTCCCACATTTACCATTAAACTTCGTTTTAAGCATGTAAGTGTGTTTTATACTCTACTATTTATCTTTTAAATATTTTTTCATTTGAAATACTCATTTACGAATTTATAAAATAAATTTGTTGAATTTATAAAATTTTGATTACTTTGCTCAGTATTGAAGCAGTCTGTTTACTTATCTTTTGATATATAATCTGCTAAAATTTGCTCAGGGAAAAAAGCATGCCTTATTTAGTAAAAAGTATAATATATATAATTTCTGAATCAATGTATATTTTGAAACGATATAAATTAAGATTTTCCTTTGAAAGCTCTAACAAATTATAGTGTATATAATTTATTCTGCATACTAATACATGTATTTTTCATCCATTTACTTAAATAACAGATGGTGAAAATAAACTTGGTAAAGATTACAGAATTTTTGGTTACTTTATTCAGGATTACAATACAAACTGAGCAGCCCTAATCTGAAGGTCTGAAATCTGAAATGTTCCAAAATCTGAAACTTTTGAGCACCAACATGACATTCAAAGGAAATGTTCATTGGACCATTTTGCATTTTCCGATTAGGGATACTCAATCAATATGTATTCTTCAAATATTCAAAAGCCTGAAACACTTCTGGTCCCAAGGATTTGGGGTAAAGGGGTATTCAGCCTGTATTTTTTTTTTTTTTTTTTTTTGTTAGTCGCAGGAAGTAAACTAAGTCTGATTTACTTTTGGGTAATTATGACTTTTGTACAAGAGAGAACTTAAGTTGAAGACTTTCAGAAACATTTTTCTAACAATCTAATTTTCTTCATCTCTTTGTTTTAGGACTAATTGTCAGCCTAGAAAAGGAACTTGCTCCATTATTTAAAGAACTGACACGAGTTGTGGAAGTTTCTTAATCTGACAGTGGTTTCAGTGTGTACCTTATCTTCATCACAGCAACACAGTATCAATCCAGCAGTCTTTAAACACAGGAATACTTGTATCCACGTGCTCAAGAAAGGTCCCCTTTTTCCACCTTCTACTAAAGAAAGAGCCTATAGATATAATTTATAGACAGATCGATTGTTATATTTTCTCGTGTTGGGTCTTTTCTTATTTAGTGAGATCTGGGGATACCACAGAAATGGCTCCGTCTGTCACAGCTCCCATGGAGTTAGTCCAGTCACCAGACATGGCTGAGATTCTATTCAGTGGATCAGAATCAAAATGGTGCATTGATCCACTGGAGCCACCAAGTGTCCCCTGTTGTACAGTGTGCCCAGGTCTGCAGAATGAAGCAGACTCTTTTTATTGTGAATAATGATAAGGACATATTTTTCTTCAGATTATGTTTTATTTCTTTGCATTGAGTGTGAGGAAGATAAAATGGCTTAGTAAAAGGAATAAAATCAGTACAATCACTAACTTTCCTTTGTACATATTATTTTGCAGTATAGGTGAATATTACTAATTGATTCTTTTCAGAGGGTGCTGCTCTTTAATGAAAATGAAAATTATGGCTAGTGATTTTTCCCCCATCTCTGCTTTCTATAACCAATCAGTGTTTTAATGTTTGTGTGTTCTTTATGAAATTTAAGTATGGTTTGTTATTGAATTCTGTTTCCAGTATCAGTATGTATGTAAACATGATAGTATAGCCAGTTTTTTCATACATGAGTATAAATAAAATAGTATTTTTAAAAATATAATTTTGAGCACTACATAGGTCTTTTTTTTTTTCCAGATTTTCCCAAAAGTTTAAAGAACATAATTAACTTAATTCATTCTTTCAACTACATGAATAAGGAGTCAGTGTTTCTCATAGGTATTTGTTTGGAGATTGTTTTACCTAAAGTAAACTGTCAGTTAGAAAAGAAAGCTCATCCATAAACCTAATTTAATCTCCACGAAAGAGTTATAGTTCTACAGTTTGCCCTTTATGTTCAGGAATGCAGTTCATCATTTAAGGTTGTTTCCTTGTTGTTTCTTTAACAATCAGTCTGTCACGGGTATAGTTCAGCACATACGCATTGAGAACCTGTGTGCCAGTCACCAGAGCTACGACATCGCACAGTTGTGGGAAGCACCATTCACGTATTTCTGTCCTTTTGGGGTTGCCTGTCCCTAGAGTTGTACAGTGAGGCATTCGGCCAAGTATTGTGCTGCTTTCCCTTCCCTCTGCCTCCCTCCTTACCACATAAATAAGAGGTTAATTTGTAGTACCTTCCTTCAAAGAGCTTACAGTTCAGTAAAGGAAGCAGGGACAGAAAGTGCTGTGGTAAAGTTATACACAGGTTGCCGTAGAATCACAAAATCAGGCCACCTAAAATGGGCAAGATGTCCTTTATAGATAGAGACATAATGTTTTACCTGCAGGGAGCTGTAAATACAGTCATGTACTGTGTAACATTTCGGTCAGTGATGGACCACATACACGAGAATGGTCAGAGCAACAGGCTGTGCCGCATAGCCTGGGTGTGGAGTGGGTTTGGGTAAGCACAGTCTGTGATGTGCACGTGATGATTAAGTCACCTAAGGATGCATTTCTCAAAGTGTATCCTTGTCATTAAGTGATGCATGGTTGTTACAATCTAATGGAATATTAGACACACCCATTGAAATCTAGAATTCCCATTACCTGGATTATTATTTAATAGTGCCCAGGAAATTTTTGCCAGTGCAATGATGCATGAAACAATAAAGTCTTTTAGAAATGAGGTGGCCAAATTTTTATTTTCAGGTAATAATAATTGTGTATCTTAAAAATCTCAGGAAAAGAAACTGTAATGAATGGAGCCAGTTAACCTTTATACGGTAAATCCTGCCACTGTTGGAATTTCTGAGGAAGTATGATAAATTATTTTACAGTTCATCTGGGAAAAACAAGCAGGTGAAAATTGCTAAGTTTTGAAAAGGTGATATAAAACTAGATGAGCTGTTTTTGAAAGGTAGTATAAAACTAAGTGCACAGCTAGACAGATCAATGGAATGTGGGCTTACCCAGAAACAGACTTTAATACATACATATGAGGACTTAAAATAGTGTAAGATCGCATCATAACTCAGTGAGGAAAGGGTCAGCAAGAAGTAGGACAGTCATTTTGTATGCCCTGTTAGTGGCAGTGTAAATTATTATACCCTCTGTGTACAGCACTTTGGCAATCTCTGTCATACTTTCAAATACACATAACCCTTGCCCCTGTGATTCTGCTTTTAGAAATTTATCCTATCAGTGTGTGTAGATGTGCAAAATTGCATATTTACAAGCATGTTCTTTGCAACTTGGTAATATCAAAGGATTGGATGCAACCTAAAAAAATCTACCATAGGTAGAATGACCACGTGTTCTGGTTTTTCAAAGAGTACCAGTTTATACCTTCTGTTCCTGGTATAATTATTAATAGTGCCCCTTTCACTCTCAAATGTCCCACTTTAGATAAGAAATTATGTGGTCACCTTAATCTTAGAGAATGGGTGAAATAAATTACTACATTTGTCCAGTGGAAAAAAGAATGAAGAAGTGCTTTAAGTACTGAGATGAAATGATCTCCAAGACAGTGTTCACTGAAAAAAGCATGGTGTGAAACTGGCGTGCTACAATGTATGTGTAAGCAGAAAAAAATATATACATACCCATATTTGTAATTGGTAGACTGTCTCTGAAGAAACAGATGGAAGAACCTGATGACATTGGTAGCCTCCAAGGAATGGAACCTACGTACTTGAGAGACAAGGATCCCAGGAGTGAGCCTTTTCACTGTAAACTTCATTGTACTTTTTGAATTTTTACCAATTAAAAAAAATTAGAAATAAAATATTTCAGCAAACAAAATTTAAAATAAAATGGTGGGATAATTGGGGGAGAAAGTTATATCAGTCAGGATTCTCTGAAGAAGCAGAACCAGTAGGCTGTACACAGTATTTCAAGGAATTGGTTTATGGAATTGTGGCAACTGGCAAGTCCAAAATTTGTGGAGTAGACCAGGAGGCTGGAAGCTCTCAGGAGCTAAGGCTAAATAAAGGTTGAGGGGCAGAATTTCTTCTTGGAAACCTCAATTTTGTTCCTAAGGCCTTTCAACGGATTGGATGAGTCTCACCCACATTATGGAGGATTATTTCTTTTACTTAAATTCAAGGGATTATAGATATTAAGCACATCTACAAAATACCTGCATAGCCACACCTGGATTCATGTTGGAATAACTGGGTACTGTGTCCTAGCCACGTGGACACACAGAACTAGCCTGCACTGTCTGTCCCTAGTCAGCTTGGCACCTGCACGCAATCCTAAAGCGAGATTTTAATCTCCAATAGAAACAGTAACTGGGTTGTACTTCTAATATCATACAACTATCCTGTGTACAACCAAGAATATCCCCCAAAAGAGGATGCAGAGTCCTTGGATGTTGTTCACTTTTCTCCTTTCTATCCTGTAACTTAAATATTATGATGTAAGGTTAACTACCATTAGTACATCTTATGTTAGATAATAAGAGGATGAGGAAGGGAAGAAAAAAGATAACTTGTTCAGTATGTGTGTGTAATATGTACAAATCTGTATATGTCTGTGCACAAACATGAATAATAAAGTAATCACAGCCCTTGTTTTTCCACCTGGACCTGTGGTTTATAGCTGGTATTAATAACTACCTTTCGTTACCTGTTCCATATTCCCTTTGCTCTCAGCAAGCACCTTGGCTATTTGTGGCTCTGGCTGGTGAGCCAATGCAAACCTTCGTTCCCAAAGAATCTGACCCAGTAGTCATCCTGCCTGAGCTGGGTTTCGTAGGTTAACATTGACTCTAATCACAAGACTTGGTAGTACTGAGATTCCCCGGCATATCTCCTGTATTCTAGTCGTACTCATCCTTCCATTGTGAAGCACATTCCCCATCATGTAACTTTGCATACCTTTCTTACAGTAATTATCTTATTGACTTCTATACATTGTCATATATGTGTTTATTGTTTCCATGTTCAACTAAGGACTCCTTGAGACTGGGGCTGTTTATTCAACTTCCAATCCTTTGTGGCTTATAGTCTAAAGTGGATTCTTCATTGCCGTTTATGATATTAATCAGGTGTGTTTCTTTTAAATGACAAATATTAAAAATATATTCTAATAGCAAAATAGTACAGACACAGCAAAATCATATTCTTTTTAATAAACAAAACCAAAGAATATAAATAAACATACGTTTTACAAAAAAAATAAAAACAATATTACCTACACAAAGAAACACCCTTGTTTCTAAGAAAACAAAACATAAAACCATACATCCCAGTGAGGATTTGTTTGTGACTGCTTACTTTGCAAACTTGACACGATACATTTCAACTTGACTTCGCTTTACCCCGTAGAATACAAACATAACAAAATACATTAAAAACCTTGTTGAAATATGCAAAAAGTTTATGTGATTTCTGAGTCTTAGAGGTTTCAATAACAGAAGAAACTTATTGAACAAGGTATCCCTTTGGATTGCAAGAGCAGTTTCTATCATAGCTTTGTACCATAATCTTTTTATTCTCAGACTCTTCATTCATTTTTGTCTCCCTTCAAACTTCTATCTAAAAAAGCACTATTAATAAAGATAATAGAAGGGGTTAGAATCTACTTAGGAGCTCTGGGCATCCGTGTCTCGTTCCCCTATTTCAGTCCCCTTATTCTAGTTGGAAAAAGCTGGGTAACACATTAGTAGATATTTCATGTAGATTTAGTGCTACTGCCTCAACTGGCAGCAGAAATGGCTGTTTAATGAGGTGCAGGGAGCTTGGGTGATTCTTACATCCCTTGGGTCAGCCCGAGACAGCTAATTCTGACAAAGGGATTGTTAAAACACACTCTCCTTGAGAGATGTCTCAGTCCTTTTGGAGAAATGTTGAATGAAGATAACTTAGTGCTTACAGGTACTCCATTATTATTACTACAGTAACAATAATTATTATTAAACTACAAGTTATCTACTACTTTATCACCCTTCAATGTATGTTTTCTCACTCTTTAAAACAGTCCCCCAAATGGTTGAAAGAGATGTTTTTAAAATTGCACATTCATTTGTCTTTATTGTACTACCTGACTGCCCATTTAGTTCTCACAGTTTTATTATTAGAAGTAAAGGACCCACTACATTTCTGAGCCTTTTAGAAAGAGAAAATACCACAAACCTTTTCCATTTCTGTTTTGGAAACTGTTTTTGTTTTTTGTATAAAGGGGGGGAAAAGCCAAAAACAACCTCTCCCCTGGAAATCTTTGATGTTTGCTATCTCAATATAATTTCTGAGGAAGTAGTCTAAGCCTCTAAGTATACATCTGTGTCCTTCCTGGTTAATAGCACAAGCTGGGTGTCACACGGGCTGGCCGTGACTCAGAGCGAGACTCCTGTCAACGGTGGGTCCCCTGATGTCAACAGGCTTGGGGACCACAGTGAGTGAAAACAGAAACCCTTCATCTCACGTCGTGTGTTCTGAGAGTGAGTGTGATCAGTTTCTCCAGAACGAGGACCGCTTCTGTTTTCTCAAGGACATGGCAACGTCTTGGAAGGGCAGCAGTTTTCCGTGAGTTGGCAAACGTGCCATGTGGATCCCAAACAGCATCTGCTTTTGATTTGTTTTTAGGGAAAAATCCTTAGTCAGCCCTCGTGGGAAGCCTGCATCGGATCGCAGCGTTGGGGCGCATTCCACCTTGCTCCTGCAGGGCGGAGCTCGCTGGGAAAGACCTAGTTAAAGATGAACGACCGAGACCGGACGGTGCAGTCCCTTTGGTTGAGCTGCTTTCTTATTTGTGACTGTAATAAAACACACATACACGTACCTATGACTGAGTGATTTTAAGGTAATGAACTCCAGCTTTTAACAAATTTAAAATAAGACATACTGATCAGTAAGGAAGACATGCAACTATAAATGAATTAATATCGTGCCCCACGCCAAGTTTTTAATCTTATTTTCTGTATTTTTTTCAGAACACATACTATAAAGTGATCGCTAAAACATGTAGAAATTGGGAATTGCCCTAATACTTGTAGAACATAAAATACGATACTATTCAATGACTCAAAGGAAGATATAGATCTGAAATTATTGATACGGAAAGATGTTCATAATATATAGTTGAACAGAATGAGTAAAGAACACTAGAGAATAATTAAATTTGGGGTTTAAATATTTACCCAAGGAGAAGTCTAAAAGTACATTTTATATATTTTTATAATGATTTTGTGTCACTTGGACAATTACAAAATAGAATAAAAAATTAATTCATATCTGAGCAAAGATTTCATATGGCAAAGTATTTCCACACTAAATATCAAATACATTGGAAAAATCTCAAAATGAGTGGTATATTTATTTAAATTTCAAACTGAAAAGATAAACAGAGGCAAAAATCTCAGTATCTAGAAAGGAATTTTCAATAAGATTCTCAGTTTTGAAAGAGCACCTATATATCGGATAATTTCACAAAAATAATTAGGAAAAACGGTTTTTGAAAACATCAAGGGTTTCAAGATGGTATTTCCAGGAAATTTTAGTAATCTGTAAGGATAAGTTCTTGGCTAATAACTTAGTAATTTGCAAATACATTAAGAAAATGTCTGAGACTGGTCAATTTTATCAGCACGTCCTTTGTCTTCCCCCGGAGGTGTTTAGATAGCAGATAAACCATCTTTTTATCCTTGACCTGCCCAAAGTGCTACTCTGCTCACACTGGAAACTTAGCTAACTAAGTTCCTCTGACAAGCTTCCTTCTCTGATAACGTAAAAGACTTTTCAACTGGAGAAGTATGTTGATTTTCTTCGGTGAGACCTCCTGGTTCCAATGTCGTACCCGAGACAAAACTGGGCCAACCTGCACTCCTTGAGGAATGACTGATAGCTGCCAGAGCCCCTGGCTAAGGCTTGGGCTGAGCCAGGAAAAGCTCCATTCTTTCTCTTTTCCAACCCTGTCTTTATCTCCTCCCATGTCCTCGAAGAATGAGCGGACTATTCCACCAGCCTGCAAGCAGACATCCTGTGATCCTTGGAGATAGTCTGACTCTTGCAACAGAAATATATTTGAAATCATCAACATGTTAGTTCTCAGGCATCTGAAGACTCTGTAACTCACCAATTTCCAGCGTAGTATCTTGACCCATTCATCGGCTTCCACTCCTGTCTTTGCACAGAGATAAAATGTCCTGAATGGAAACACTAAGCTGAAAAGATAAAAGAAAGAACATAAGATACTCCAGATGGTTAGTTGTATATATTGGTTGAACACTAATTAGAATACTCCAAGGGAGAAAAGAGTTTATGCGGAGCCCAGATAAGAACCTTGGAGGATTGGTATATATGGAACTATTCCTGCCCGCAAACCGAGGAAGTTGCAGCTCCGTATTATCATTACAGACCAGATCCTCTACTCTAATGAGAGCTCAAAGAAGAAAGAAACGTGTCCAGGACACCCCCAGATCCTTTTGTTGTTCATGTCTTACATGTTTATCCAGCTGGTCTCTCTAATGATTCAGAACCCATGCTATCATTCAAAGCATAAGCAAGATAAGAGAGTTTGCTAAAAGAACTCATTTGTGTTAGTTTGCTTCAATGAGGATGACTCTGCCTTCTGGGGATACAGGCAGTTTCAATTATTTAGGACAGGAAAAAGAGACAATAAGACTTCTCAACTAGTTATTTTTCCCATCTCTCGCCCAAGAGTTAGTGTCTGCTGGAGGGAAGATGAACTTTCTACTGGCGTGAAGGACTTTCCCTAGGTGTATATTGATTCTTCACTGGACTGTCTCTGCTGTATAGTCAAAACCACGTGAGTAATACGATCAGCCCTAACTTGTACCTTGCCCATCCTTCCTGTACTTAACAGTGGAGATGCAAAATACTAAAAATCATTTTTCCTTTTGGGGAAAAAAAAAAAGACTTCAGAAGCATTTCTATATCCTAGAGCCTAGGCGGCGTATTTTGTTGATATCAGCAATTCATGTTGGATAGGTGAGAGGTGAGGGCCTGCGTAGGGAAGGTGGAACCTTGGCGTGAGGCCCAGTGGGGGCGTAGCGGGCCGTGGTGGGAGGGAGTGACATTGACGCTGTGCATACACTGTGAAACTGGTTTCTGGAATCGTCGTCGTTTGGTACTCCCTCAGGGAGACATTATTAATTGCCTATGAATACAGATAATTTTCCCTTTCTTCTTGCAAACAGAATCCCAGGCAATAAATCCTAATTAGTTTAAGGCAGTTATGATCATAGTATCACCAGGGCTGGCCATGGCAGCCTGTCCTGGCCGATGAGATACAAGGGGAATCTGAGGGGGAGTTTCTGGGGAAACATTGGCTTTCCTGATGAACAGGAGCAGGCGTGGCTGACACCATCCCTGTATCTTTCTTTGTGCCTCATTGAACACATGAGGCCTAAAGTTGTAGGAGCCACTCGGATCCCGAAGTCGCCAGCAGGAGAAAATGTCAAGAGAACTGTAGGGACATCGGACCTGATCTTGTCCTGGTAGCTGCTGCCTCCTGATTTTTTGTTATGAGAAAAACAAACCTCTGCTAGCTCACGGGGCACCTCTATGTGAATTTTAAAAAGATACTCATTGTTGGTTGATATTACAGAATTGATGTTAATTTTCTTAGGTGTAATAATGACATTATGGTCCTATAGGTGATATTTTTATTCTTAGGAGATACATACTCAAGTCTTTAGGGGTAAAATCAATGATGTCTGCAACTTACTTTCATTTGGTTCAGAAAAAAAATGGATAGATAAGGATAAAGCAAATATGACAAAGTATTAATAACTGATGCATCTAGGTGAAGGGTACACTGATATTTAGTCTTTCAACTTGTGTGTGCTTGAAAAACTCTAAAATAAAAGGTAGAGGGAAATAAGACACTCCTTTCTCAAGATACTTCTCCTAGTAAGAAAAATTTCATAATATACTGATTATATTAGAACAAAACACTTTCGTGCCAGCTGCCATAAATTGTCACAACAATACAAATCACCCATCGTTAGAGTCAACACACTTATAATTAAAAGTGGGAACAATCCTCAAAGAAATAAAGCTGTCTAGGATGTGAGTGGCATCCTCTTAGGCATGTCATACTTGTGCAGTGCACAACCTAAACCCAACTGCCCTGCCTATTTGTTTAAGGCACTTTAAATGAGGTATTATGTCACACTCAGCTGAAAGCACTCCTAACATGTATATACATTCCTACATTGTAGAGAGTAAGACACATAGCTTTTTATTCCTTAGCTAAAATAAGCATCTGGCAAGAAGACTTTTAGAAACATTTCCTTTATAAAACAACTTACCAAAAACAGTTTACCCTTTCCTGGGAATAATCAAATTGTACAGCTGAACATTCTGTTAGGTCTAGGATCCGAATTGGTTCTGGAGACTAAAAAAAACGAAAAGCAAAAAACAAAACCAAAAAAACCTCTGTCATCATAAAACACCGCACAAATCTGTCCCTCATTTATTCCCCGAACAAGTCTTTTACTAGGTGCAATTGTCAATTTTCCTTTCACTAAGAGGACCCATAACAGAAGAGACTAACGGAAGTCCCACACCTCCTGTTTTTGGAATTAGCCTTGATGAGACTGGGAATTAAGCGATTGCCTTTATCAACTTATATTTCATGAAGATGGATTTTAAAACAGGAGAGTCATATTTTTCTCACATTTTTTAAAACTTCTACTTTCTCAGAAATTTTGTATAAGGAAAAGAAAAGTAAATCGTTTTAAATTGGCTTAATAAAATGGGCTTGGGAAGTGGACATATTGATTTTTAATAAAGGGGGAAGTTGCTGCAGAGAGACAGTTAATAAACTGCGGCAAGAGAACAATTCTATTGCCCTAACCAGAAGGAATTATGTGCCTTGAGGAGCTGTAGTCCAAGAGACCAACTTCTGGCATATTCATCTCATCTTTGCAAAAGAATTCTGCTCATACCAGGAATCAAGAACTCATATCTCCAATCATTTGTTGGGTGTTTCAGGTGTACATACAGAGAATTTCAGAGATTTTAAGGGCAGATATTTCCTTCATCTAGAGAGTAGATTTTTAAAGGGAAAATGTATTGTCATGTTTCTCACCATCTGGTCTTTGAAGTATTTCAGTTCATTTCTGTGCAAAGTGAACCATCTTGTTTTCCAGGTCTGAGAAAAAAACAATAATAATTAAAACACACAGGTTTTGGATACAGGAATGCAATATCTAAACTAGATGATTTACTTTTATTTTAAAAGTATCTAAAAATTTGATACAATATCCCTGAAAAAATTCTTGTGAGTGATTTCTGAGAAATAGGTTCCAAAATAGCTACAAAAATTAATTTCCTACATTTAAGCTCACGATGAAGGCAGAGATAGCATTAGCATATTTTTTAAATAAAAAGAAAAAGACTATCATAAATATTCAAGGTGATTTATGACAAACCACTAAAATTTCCATTTTATTAACTCTATAAAAAAATAAATATTGTTTTTTGAGCACCTATATGGACCACATTCTATCCTTTGAGGCTGATATGTGTTATAGCCAATCCTCATACAAAAATACCAAATATTATTATTGTTGTCTTGCAAATGAGTGAATTGAGATTTAGGAACCTTGAACCACACAATATTCTAAACTTGGCCTAAAAAATCCATGGCATCGGTGGTAAAAACTGTTGTTGCACCCTGTTACCTTATTATGTATGAACAAAACCCTAATCTATCCTGGGTGGCGAGGTGCCCAGTTAAAGGAAGTAACAGAGGATTTAAAAATAAGTATGCTATGCGCATGACTTATCCCTGTCCTCAGGGACCATCCAATCTAGTAGGGACACAAACAAAGAAATGATCAGGTTGATTCCAAGCAGGCTGGTCCCTGGGAGAGAGGTCAAGTACCCTGACTTTTAAAATAGGAAGGAGCAAACATATTCCTTGAAGGTCTTCCTGGCACATTGAAACAGAGGAACTTTAAAGGTACAATCACACAAATGGGGAACAGTGTGATACCCTGAACTTGTAAAGTCCTAAATTGTGTTGTTTTGTGGATCTCATTAGCGCCAGTGATGTTTTTGGTCTACCTTCAGGTAGACATTTTACACAATTCTGACTTCTTCTTTGTTTAAAAAAAAAAAAAAAAAAAAAAGGAAAGAAAAGAAATGTTCTAGAGTTAACTTGCTACCTTCTCAGTCATTCCGTTAAAAGAATTGCATGCTTTCTCGAACATTAACTAACTATACACCATGCTCATGCAGGGTTTTGCCAAAGAATAGTTAAGCCATTTTCCAGAATTTGGACTAATAAGCCATAAAAAGGAACTCTTGAGACAGGTAAATATTGTAAGTGGGTCAAAAAGAGCAGGGAATTGTGCTTTTAGAAGAGCTGTCGAGATGAGAATTGCCTCTGCATGGCATGCACTCGTTTTCTCTGGCCGGCGTGAGCAAACCACACTTCCTTACCTTGACCAGGCCCCCCTGCTTGGTGAGGTAGCCTTCCTTGGTGCCCAGCTGAAAAAGAAAAGCACCCAGTGAAGCCCAGAACCGTCACAACACGATGTTTGTCTCTTTCTGACCTGTTTTAAAATGAAGAACAAGTTTGCCTTTGATTTTAAATGGCGGTCTTTCATTTTTGACCTAGGCGCTTGCAAATCTTCTACCTGCTCTGCAAGAGTTTTCAGACTGGATCTACTGGTGAAATTCCATAGCAACAGGCAGCAACCGAAAGGCTCTCTGCTAACTCCAGTCAGTGATTTGCAAACAAAAAACCCCATGATGTCACTCATAAAAGTGTGCGTTTGCCAAAGCGTGTCGTGTGAAAGCCAGCTGCTTGGATCCTTGCAGAAGTACTAGCCCGTGAACACGCACGCACACATCTGCGGTCCATGCATTTGGGAAACTGGATTAAGAAAAATAGAAGCATTTCTTGACTTCAGAAATCCCAGAGTCTGTCTTATGCTAATATGCTTTGGGAATTTTTAACGGGGAACCTTAGAAACATCATTTCCAACACTTATTTTATCACATACTCCTCCTCCCCGCCCCCATCACCCCTTTTTTTCCAGACTCTTCTTTGAGACCCACATTCCATGACACAGACGGTCAGGTGTACAGACTTGTTTACAGCCGATTCAGCCAACAGAGATTTGAAATGAGAAAGAGCTACTTCTTTGAACTCACGTATCATTAATTCAGAGATAACCACACTGCCACACACTTAGAGAGCACCTGTGACGAACAGGGGACGGTGGGGAATTGTATGAATAGAAATTTACACCACAGGAACCCGAACATCAAGAAATTGAACTCCTGGTAGGGTATTTTGTTCTAATATGATGTTACAATATGTCTTATTGAGAACAAAGTTAATAAACTCTTGTTTATTAACTGGGAAATGTTTATTAGATGCTTATTAAAACTGGGAGATGACTTGGTTGACATCAAGGTTTGTTTCATGGCAGTTTCCAGAGTACTTTGTTCTGAGGTGACTTCTCCCTACCAGAGAAAAAGAGGCACCACCAGCAGCACAGTAAAAAGGGTTAAAACAAGAAATAATATGCAACCATTTCTTTTGAAATTCTTATGGCATAAAAGGATAAACTTCCCAAATGTTCATTCAAATAATGTTAAACAATATTGATGAATTTGGATATCCCATAATCAGTTTGATTTATTTTGATGTCAAATTGAACCAACTGAATTGAATTTAGGTATCATATTGTGGAATGACAAAAATTAACATTTTGGGTTGTTGCAGGTTAATGTTTATACAGACAAAACAATTAAAGGCAAATTATTATATAAAAAACCCTGGTAGAATTAGTCATTGAAATCAAGCTAAGGAATAATACCACTCTCTCCATATTACCTCCTTCCAACATACTATCAGTATTTTTCCAAGGTTTTGACAGATAAATGGAGGCCTGCAAAGGCAAAAGCTGAGAATATTACTTTTATTCAGGGTTTCAGGATTTAAGAAATTAAATGATTATATACAAGATTTATCTTTAAAAATATCTGTGATCTGTAACAGGAAAGATGTTTATAGGAGCCAAAAATTGGATGCAGCCTAAATGTTTAAAACCGGAGGATTAGCCGTCCTGCCATCCTGCCTGCCTTAGACGTAGTCAAAGCCGTCGAGTAGGGTAAACCAAGGCAGGCATTGGTGTGAGCATGCAGAGGGTGGTCACGCACGTTAGTGCAGGTGGCGGAGCCCAAGCAAGATAAGTGTCCTGGGGATGGTGGGACCCACACTCCTCACTGTGGGAGAAAGGAGCTACAAGTACAAAAAGGGAACAAACTAGAATGCAGCTGTGGTGTTGGATTAGGGTTGGAGGTGCTGGTGTGAACCCACGGCTGGAGAGACACATAAGAGCATGTGTGTGTCCCTGTGTGTATACATACATCTTCTCCTAGCTCTGCTCACGGAGTGGCCTGGAGGACTGGCATCCCATAACATTAAGCAAGTGGTACCCAGATGTTGATTTGCAAAGTACCATTCTGCAGAAGAAAAGAAAACGGTTTTGTTGGAGAAATAGCTGATTCTAGAGCTGGCCACAAGGAAAGTACAAGAAAAGCCTGGAACATCTCGTTAGAACAGAAAGTAAGAAACTTCTCAAAGAATTACGAAGACAGACGAACACGGAAGCCACCTTGAAAAGGCTCCCAGGGGCCGAATGCGGGAAAATTTGATGGATCAAAATAAATAGGGATACCATTTGGTGTAAATATTAATGATTGGATAAATGCAGAGACTAGAAAGCTTTTCCTTACAGGAGGATGACAACCAGTAAATGTAAAAGGAATAATAGACTGAAAGAGTCGTCATTTGGCAAGAAACATATTGATGATTAAAACAGCCCAGAAACATCCATGAATGCTAAAACTGGTGGATAAAAGTTTAATGAGGGACAGGATATTTAAATGGTCTCAACCTCCCCCCAAATATTTATTAATAACACAGGAAATAAAATGATTTTAGAGTGAAGAAACCTGGCAGACACCATGTAAGTAATCAAATGCACCATAAAGGGACAAATTGAAATCGTGTTCCATCTGAGAGCATGCAGCGAGAAGCACAAAGCATCACTTCTGCGAGATTTCTACCCAAAATGCAAAACCCAAATCTAATCATGATCCAATGTCAGACAAATCAAAGTTGAGGAACAACTTACAAAATAGCTGGCCTTTAAGTTTCAGAAGTGTTAAAGTCACGAAATTAAGGAGAAACTGAGGAAGTGTTCCAGAGAGAAGAATATTCCAGAGACAGGACAAATATGGCAACTGGTGTTTGGGGATTGGGTCCTTTTGCTCTAAAAGGACCTTTTTGGGAAAATTGGCGAAACCCAGATGAGACCTGTGGATGAGACGGTGGCAATGGTATCAATATTAATTTCCTAGTTTGAATGGTTCTCTGTGGTCATGTGGGCAGGGGTCCTTGTTTCTGGGAAACACACACAGAAGTATTCAGGGTGGTGGGACATCACAGAGCAATTTACTGTCAACTAGCTCAGGAAAAGCAAATTCTTTGCACTGTTCTTGCAAGGATTCTGCAACTTTGAAAGCATTTCAAATAAAAAATCGCCTGTAAAAATATAATAGAGGATTACCTAAATAAGCTGAGTTAGCCAAATAATGGAATTTATTTAATGGTGTTTTAGAAAAATATGTCATGACATGGAAGACATTTATAACATATAATTAATTAAACAAGCATATTTTAACTCTATCTACAATGAAGAACTCATTGTATTATATATGTTTATGTATGTGTGCATAGATATATGTATATATTCAAGAAAAGGATCGGAAAGATAAACACCAACATGTTAAGTGAGAAGGGCTTCAAGAACAAAATACTGAAAAAGGCCAATATGCAAGGAAGGTGCCCGAGAAGAGGAACTACAAAATGTGTTGAAGATTACAGAATAAAGAGAGAAAGATGTTGCAGAAGCAAAGGAAACAGACTTTTTAGAAAGAGGGAGTTGTTAAAAATGTCAAATACCACAAAAGGGAAGCTAAGGAAACTGACATTTTAGATAGGACATATTCTATGGCAGGAACTTGAAACATACTAGTTCACGTAATCGCTGTCAGTCTAAGTGATTGGTGTTTCACATGTAACATGTCCACAGAACTCCTCCTTCCCAGCCCCAAACCCGTCCCGGGAAACGGCAGGACCCTGTTCCTCTTGTTTCTTGTACCACGTTCAATCCACCAGTAACTCTTGCCTCTTCTACCTTCAAAGCAACAAGTTGACCGGTTCTTCTCCCTTCCTACATTTTAACTACCAGCTCTTATCCCTTCTGTCCAGGTTTCACCGCCACCTCTACCTGGATTGCCACAACTAACTAGTCTCCTACCTAGTCTTTTTGCCTCCAACTTTGCCCTCGCTCTATTTACCACTTAGCAGTGAGAAGGATCTTTTTAAAGATGTAAAAACTTACTCGAAATTCTCTTCTAATTTCTTATCAACACTTAGAACAAAAATAAATGATTTCCCTTTGCTACGAGACCTTTCCTGCCGTGTAAAGAAGGCACATGTCCCAGGACCTCTCCGGGCCATGTGCTCCGGGCCAGTCGCACACGTGTGGCTCAGAATAAACCTCTTTATTTTACAGAGTTCAGGTTTTTTTCCATTAACAGGTGAAACCTTTATCCCCAATGTGACCCCCTTTGGAGACAGGCCCTTTAGCAAGGTGATGAGGATTAAAAGAGGTCGTAAGAGTGGTGCCCTAATAAAAAAAAAAAAATAAGGCACGGTTGAGATTTGGGGCGGGATAATTCTTCACCATCCAATGCAGGATATTGAGCCTCCGTGACCCAGAAACAATTAGGAATCAAGAAACAATCTCTATGAGTCTCTTGTGTTCCTACATGTCTTACGAGCAAGGCACTAACAGCATTTTGCTGCAAACCAATTTTTAAGGCATGTTTGTATCACACACAGCCTTGGAAGGTAGAAATAATGTCTCTCTCCAGAGCAAAAGGCAGACGTGCTCACCGCCCACCGTAGAAGATTCGGGTTCCTCTCCTGTAACAACCCACCGTGGGTGCCGCCTGGCCCTCTCAATGTCGCCCTGTGGGAATTGTGACTCGGCACAAATTCTAACGCTCTGGCTACTCCTATTGTTGTGGGTGACAAACAATCCTTCATCTCTGACCCAGAAGTCACGACCTGTGACACCATGGCAGGCTAACTTGCAAGCAGGATGAATTCTCGCACTCTTTGTGGTTCTTGACATCCAGGAATGCTAGTAGTGCCCCAGAGCATTTCGCCAACTAGAACATTCTCATCAATGTCTAAACGCTCAGCCGGAAGGTACTGCTCGTTGAGAACTCTGTTGTCTTCCTCGATCTGGCCGGGCACGACCTCAATAATCTCGTCTTCCACACTGTCCCTCTGGCTCGCTGCAACCAGTCGCCCTGACCCTCCTCTGGCCTTTGAGACACCTGCATTCTGTCCCCACCTCGGGGTTCCTGTGCCCTTTCTCCGTCTGCAGCACTTGTCACATCTCGACATGAGTCGCTCCCTCCCTTCAGTGAAGCCTCTGACCAGATGTCACCTCCTCAGAGAGGCCGCCCTGCTTCCCTCTTCTCCTCGTATTCTACTTTTTGTGTTTATGACTTATTACTATCTGATATTATCTTACCAATGACATTGATTATTGTCTGTAACCCTCAATTAGAGTGTGAGCTCAGTGAGGGGAGAGCCAGACTCCCAGTGCTTAAAACAATGCTAGTTGCAGTATAGGCACTTGTTTTAAAAGTTTGTATAGTAATTAGGCTGGACGTGGTGGCTCACACCTGTAATGCTAGCCATTTTGGGAGGCTGAGGGGGGAGGATCGCTTGAGGCCAGGAGTTCGAGACCAACCTGGGCAGCATAGTGAGACCCCACCTCTACAAAAATAAAAGTAAAACTATTAGCCAGGAATGGTGGTGCACACCTGTAGTCCCAGGTACTTGGGAGACTGAACCACGAGGATTGCTCAAGCCCAGGAGTTTGAGGTTGCTGTGAGGTAGGCTGTGCTCCTGCACTCTAGCCCGCGTGACAGAGCGAGACCCTGTCTCTAAATAAATAAGTAAATAAATCCAATCCTATCTCAGGAGCTCCATGCTATGTTGCTCATACAACATATAAATGGTAATTTCCCAAAATGCAGTTGCCAAAGAATGTTGAACAGCTTTACGCAACCATCTGCATTTCTGGGCAACGGGGCATCTTTCATTTTCGCTTCAAGTAAGAAGTGCTTTTAATTCTCTTCCTCCATTGCCAGAGCTTGTGCAAGAACTGGAACCCCAGCAGAGAAAGCAGAAGTCCGAAAACCCCCAGAGCTCTCAGGTCAGAGGTGGAGGTGCCACAACGTGTGGCCATTTGGGGTGACAAGAGAAGTCTGAGTGCTCGGTGAGGGACAAGAGCGTGCTGATCAGACCGGAACTCTTTCCCCAGCCATGGTGACACAGTCATCAGTGATTCCATAGTGACAAGTAATGAGAGACATTTCAGATCCACTAGAAAGCCTTCATCGTTGCTTTTTTTTTTTTTTTTTTTTTTTGCCATATCGATGCACAATAAACTTCATGGGCTTCTCATTATGCAATGTGAGTCCAGTCATTCTCAACCAACCTCTCACCACTATTGTAAATGCTCCATTGCATAGAACACTTCTCTGTGCTGTCATGTTTAGATACTTGGGCAGGTGAATCAATATGGTACCTGGAGGGAACGAAGAAGGTGAATAACAAGCCTTCCAGGATGTGATCTAGAGAGGCCTGTTTCTACCCGCGTGTGCTGTATCTTATGCTCACACCAACCCTACACATGAGGTGTCATCTGTATTTTACTGTTGATAAAGGACACACTTCATAGGAAATGGCTTGATTGACCTTGAGTGGAGACTCGTAGGGGACGTACAACCGAGGAGGCGGTGAGGTTAAACTGAGAGTGCAAATGAAAGAGACGTCGAAGTGATTGGTGGCAGATTAAGGGCAGGTAAAGAGGAAATTATGGGACTGGTCAACTGGAAAACAAGAATTGGTTAGAGGGTAGGTCTTGCTTTGTTCTTTGGCCTTTTCTGACTTTGGACTATTGATCATCCTGCTTTCTTAAATTTCTCAAGTTCTGAGATCTGAGGCTTCTTCCCCCAACTCTAACAAAGCCAAAATATCTTTCTCAGTCAGTTTCCAGGATTTTTATTTTTATTATTATTTTATTTTACTTTATTTTATTTTTTAGAGACAGGGTATTGCTCTGTCACTGAGGCACAGTCATAGCTCACTGTAACCTCCAACTCCTGGGCTCAAGGGATCCTCCTGAGTAGCTGGGACTACAGGTCCACCATGCCCGACTAATTTTTATATATATATATGTTTTTAGAAATAGGGTCTTGCTATGTTGCCCAGGCTAGCCTCAAACTCCTGGCCTCAAGTAATCCTCCCACCTCAGCCTCCCAAAGGGCTGGGATTATAGGTGTGAACGACTATGCCTGGCCAAGGATTTTTATTTTTAAGGAAAGGTAGCATAGCAACAAAAATGTAAGATGTGCCATGCCCCGGGCTCAGCTATAAGCTACAAAGACAAGCAGTGACTCCTGTCTGCAGAAGTGTCAGGCAGGAGACAGGTGTGCAGGCAATTAGCCTATGGCACGATCGATAACTCTAGGATAAAGGCAAAGAGAGCGTGCTCTGGAGCACAGAAGAGGGGCATTTAAAAAGGAGCTAGTGGGGTCAAGGAGGGCTTCCTGGAACACACTGACCCCTGATGCTGGTCCCGAGGGATGAGTGACAGCAACAGTGTCGGCAGTGCTTCAGATGCGGGGAGAGCAGAAAGAGCACATTCGGAGAAACGCAGGCCGCACAGCGCGCGTGTGGAGTAGCCTGAGAGGAGGCCAGAGAGGCAGGCAGGGTCCAGGTGGGCCACGAACAGCAAGGACACCGCCGAAGGACGTTAAGCAGGGAGCTCACATGATAAATCTACTTTTTAAGAAAGATCTCTCTGGTGGCAGGGTAGAAAAAAGTGCTGCAGAGACAGAAAGGTCACACTTATTTTAATATAGTTTGTCGCTCAATATCTTGAGCTGATTATTTTTCGAGAGTAATGATGGCTATCTGGAATGATTTCTTGACATTTCATTTGGGTATTGTCCTCTTTATCCCCTGCACAAATCCAGATTTCTTATACCAGAAGTATTCCGCAAACAAGGAAGAGCCCTGGGAATAGTGAAAAGCAGGGGGTGCTGGAGAGGCATCTTTGCAGCCAGAGCTCACAGAACAAACACCAGTGGACTCTGGGATGAACAATGAGTGCTCCAGTCGCACCGAAACTCACGTTGCAAAGAAGTGCAAATGTTTTCTGTGTGTGTCAGGGAAGGGAAAAAAACGCTTGGAAAAATTAACGCCGCATGTTTTGATAGTAAAGGCGGCAAATATTTTTTCTTCCATAGACAGTTGCAATGTAAAAAAAAAAAAATTGGCAAAATTTAGGAAAATTGTTGAAGAATAACAGTTTGGTCAACTACGTGAACACAAACATCTCTTGCCCGTTCTACCGTGAACTTGCTTGGTTAACTAAGGACAGAGATTTAGGTGCCATTTTCTAAGTATTTAAAATCCTATCACGATTGCATTGCATTTTTTATGATTCATCTTGGACCAGATGAACTGAGTCATAAGCTTCGACGCTTATGTTTCTCTCCAAGTTTTAGATCCCAAGCTAGGAATTGTATCTGAACAAATGGCTTTTTATTAACTTTTATGGCCCTTGGTTGCTTTTAGACACCGAGAGACCTCGCAGTCCCATTGAGGGTCACTTACAGAAGGTGCCGTGGGCACAAGGTCGTTTTCCGTTCTTCCTGTCTGCATGGCCGTGTGAACCCGGACAGACTCGTAAATGCAAGGTTCTTCCACTTCTCTGGGATACGGATGTTTCAGAACAATCAGAGTGCCTGAGTGAGGACAAAAAAGGTATAATCGGATAGTATCCCCAGCAGGAAGGTCCGGATGCTAACTGGAGGACGGTGGCTAGGTTGTACAGTCTCCGGTTTTTTCACGTATTCACTTGCCATTTTCTCAGCAGTCACCAAGCATCAGCCGTGTGCCAGGCACTTCAGCCAGACACTGAGCTACAAAGCATGATACAGACGATCTCTGGCCTCCCAGCGCTCAGAACTGTAACAAACATGGCCACTCACCAGGCCAGTGAGACCCATGTCGCAACGGTGACAGCACCAAGCGGCCCTGGAGAACCTTTCTCTGGAATGATCTAGCAACACTTCCGCAGAGGAGGTGATGTTTGATTTAGATCTTAAGCAATAACTGGAAGTTTTCCAGAAGGACAAAAAGCCATGAAAACAGAAGTAAACAGAAGTGTGGAAGGATCTATTCAATTGCCCTGATGTTCCTTTACTGGTCTGGGAACAAACTTGGCACAAATCAGTGGATCACAGAACAGTGGGCTCAGCATTCTCTCCAATCTCTGTCACCCAGTTACCTAAATGAAGTAGTGAATGTGATCTGAACAGGCCGGAGCTCACGTGGGATCGCCTCACTTCCACCTAGAGTTGGGGTCCGGGCAGGTAAAGGCTCTGCCCAGGGCCAGGTGTCTTGGGAGCTTCATTCCCGGGTCCTGGAGCAGCTCTGACTCAGCACTTCTGACACCCCCCGCCCACCCCCCCCCACCCTCACCTCCCCCACCCCCCCCACCCCCCCCACCCCCTCCCCCCCCCCCGTCAACCAGAAACTAGAGACAACGACTATCACAAAAGCAACTTAAGGGTTTTTTCTCCTTTGTTATGGCTTCTTGTTTTTATTTCACTGGGGTCTTTTCCATGGCAGGCCCAGGAGGGCACTAGACATAGAGGAGATATAAGGGATTCAGCAAGTCATTCAACAAACATTTGCTGAGCTGTGCTCTGTGCCAGGCGTTTGTCTAGGCCCTGGGAACACAACAGCAAACGAGGGAGATGCAGCACCTGCCAGGATATCTTACAGCACCTGCCAGGATATCTTAGCCGTGAGACGTGTTAGGAAGGGAAGGGAGCAGGGTAAGGAGGAGGAGGGTAAAGAGGGCGGGTTGGGAGAGGCTGATATTTACAAGGGTGGTCAGGAGGGGCAACTTTGGAAAGATGATTGCAAAGCACACACCCTGCACTGCAGTAAGAGAGAGACAACGGAAAAGGAAAAACACCTCCTCTGTAGTTAAAAGAACAAAACAAAACCTAATGTTAAGGACGCATCTACACAAAACGAAACGCTCCTGGGACCCGTGAGCCTGCCCAGGGTCTGGCTGCAGAAACAGAACTGAGGCTGCTGGAAAGTGAAAAGGAGGCTGTTCTCGTCTCTGATCTTGACCCCAGAGAAAACGGAGAGACTCCGGCCCCTCCTCTTGCTGCCTCCCGCTGGGGCCAGCAGCATCTCGATCACAGTGACAAACGGCCTTGGCTGTCCCCAGACGCCCTGCCCTGCTCTTGCACATTGTCTGCGCTCTTTTGTCAGCCCGATCCTTTCATGGGAACAGGTCCCTTGTACGAGGAGAAGGGGCCGGTAACCGTCTCACCGTCAGAAAGCAGCAGCGACACCTGACCCAGGGTGGCCCGTGCAGGCACGGGGGGCTGGGAGCTCCGCACTGACGCTGCAGGGTGAGTATGGACGGGCCCCTAAGTGACCCACCCAGAGAAACACCTTCCGCGACGCGCCCGGCAGCCACCTGCCTCGCGGCAAGAGCACAGGACACACGGCGGGGACAGCCACCACAAGCTTCCCTCCCTGCCCTGACAGGTGAGGGTGACTGCGACTTCTTCCCAAGACTGTCCTAAGCGCCAGATAAAGAAAGCGTTTGTAGAAAGATTGTAAAATGTTAGGTGTCGTTATTCTCTGACACAGAGTGTTTTTAAATCCTTAAATAAAATTCTAATGTTTGCATCTTTGCAAACATGGATTTTAAAATGTTAAGTTAGAAAAGAGCTACGTGCAGCATCTTGCTAGGAATGGAAGGGGTGGGAGCCGGGTAATCCCTGCCGGTGAGTCTGAGATAAATCAGTGCTTCTTAAACATTCTGTCTCACGGGGCTCAAAGCAGCTCACCACTTAGAAACATTTTGAAACCTTGTGCTTTATCTTCGAAGCTAATGCTAGATTTGCATTGTATTTCATATACTTTATGAAAGCCACGCTTTCAATGATGCTCTAGAAACATAATGATATGAGCAGGAACATTCTAGCACACTTGCCTTTGAATTCTGGGAGGGTAGATTAATATCCTTCTAAAAATTCCACTCTTCTCCTTGTACCTTACTCCCCCACCTTTTTTTTTTTTTAATTCAGCTAGCCAGAGTTGGTTTCTCTTATTTGCTAATCAAAAGAAATTTATCTAACGCAGCCAACACAAACTCATTATCCTTTCCACCCAAGGTCCAAGATGGTGTCTCAGCTCCATAGGAAAGGGACTCTGGGTTAGTGAGACGAAGACCAATGAACTCCCGGACTTGGGTGGAAGACTCAGATCAAAGGCAACAGGAGGCAGGGGTGGCAGATGAAAGGGAAGGAAGATCAGTAACCACAGGCCTTGGAGACTTGGCTGCAAGTTTCACTTCAGTTTCTGAGCTACATGAAGGTGATGGTTGTTTCCTGCCTGTGACATGAAACCTCGTTGCAGACATGCTTGGTGGAGGGAGGTACACTTTGGAGATGATCAGAGCTGGACCGAGGCAGGCGTTCCAATTTGCTCTGCCCGGAAGGTAACTCAAAGTCGTGGAAGAGTTACGTCTGTAATTCTGTGTGCGATAACACAAGATTGCATTTCTTGTATTCCAGCAGGAATTCAGAAAAAGGGTAAGATCAGTCTCAAGTCTCAGGCATGGAGAGGTATCTGAAATAGAGTGGAGTGTAGAGCACAAATAGCTCCCCGAAGGAAACTTTTGTTTAGAAGATTTCTTTCTTGCCCTAAGACCAGTGTTTACGCATCAGGTACCCCAGCTGCGCTGTACGATGTTTGAGGGCAAGAAAGATATCTGATTTATCTCTGGATACAATCAGTGGCTGACAGGGCCATCTCACACTCAGCACTTAATACTTATCTGTTGCATTAAATTAAAATAAGATCGCATCCACCCACGTTTCATTACCACCCTGAGGTTCAGAAAACAAGCTTTGCAACTGGCAGGACAGGTTCCCCTGTCTCCTCCTGCCAAGGGGAAGTGGATTTCTAAGGGGGGTTTATAAGGATATTCAAGATCACTTTCCTTTCTTTTTTGCCACCTGCTCTGCAAATGGACTTTAACCCATGTTCCTTTACATGTGAAGGAGCTTTAATGTTCGATTTCCAGTCTTATGGGGAGAGGTTGGTCAGGGCACGAGAAGATTCTGTTTAAATATCCAGGTCACGAATCATTCCAAATGTCTCACATGCTTCATCTCATCCCGTCTTCACAACAGATCAGTAAAGTATGAACTCTCACCATGAGATCAATTTTATGAGATGGTGAAACTGAAGCTCAGAAAGGTTACATAACTTGCCTGAGGACACACAGCTGGCAGATGGCAGAGGCTGGAGTTGAAACCGAGAATTCATGTGTTTACTCATTATAGCATAATTGTTCTCAGCCTTGGTGTAGTCGCCATGGAAACTTCTATGGCACGGGAAATGCGTACTCTATTGCAGGCAGGAATTCACACGTATGAACCAAAGTTTGAAGAAATGGATTCTTTAGGAGGCAGCTTGAGGAAGAGTGATGTGAGTTTTTGCTTCAACATTTCTCACCAGGCCTCAGTTTCTTCATTTGTAAAGGAGAAATTTAATGGTCCCTGAGCTCCTCCCAACCTTAACATCCTACAAATCCAGTTAAACACACAGGCCCAAATGGGTGGGGGGTTGGCGGGGGAAACATCAAGAAGCCTAGTAACCAAATGCATATGCTGCTTTCTGTAAACGTACAATATTCACTTGAAACACTTTGTTCCTGGTGCCATGTTCCCTCTGCCGTTCCTCTCCCCTTTCTTCCACTCTCTCAAACTGCAAATGTTCTTTTACCTTATTGTATTTAGATAGGCTGTTTGATAGCCTTGTTGGAAAAACGTGAAGAAGATGGGCTTAAGTATTTGGGGGATGTTTTCCAGTCGGCCTTTT
>CM052454.1:10131303-10159986 GCA_028533085.1 Varecia variegata | reverse complement strand
GCCTGGGATCTTGCTAGAAATGCACATTCTCAGGCCCCGACCCCAACCTGTCGAGCCCCCAGTTTAGAGTCCGAGAAGCATGGATGTGAAGGACTCTCAGGACTACAAACTTCAATTCACCTCAATAACATCAATGGTTTGAGTTCACAGTGTTCGGCATCTGGAGGGAAAGGCAAAGTAGAGAACCCACTAAGTTGCTTTTCAGTATCAATGACGAGGAAAAGAGAAGGATCTGCAGGTGAACATGGAAAAATCCCTGAATAGCCGTCACCTTAGTGATTTGGACAGTAAATAGTATAGAAGCAGGAGCTCGTGGTGGGCTGGAAAAATCAGAGAAAGCTTCATGGAGGAGGAAGATCAGGAGCAGAAGGCTGAAGAATGAATATAGGATTCATTAGGTGGGGAGAGAAACGGGCATTCCCAGAGGAAGAACGGCTAAGCAAAGGCACTGGGGTTGACACGTGCATGGCGGATGCAGGCAACTGAACGCCCGGCTGGAGCACAGGTGCGTGCTGGGGAGCCGTGCGCGGTAATGCTGGAAGACCTGGTGGGCACAGAAAGCAATCTTGCATTTCAAAATATGATCCACACATCCATTTAGATTGTACGCTTCTTTTCTTTTTTTTAACCAGCCAGCTCCTTGATTGCATAGATGGTATATTTCTTGATGACAAAATTTCTTCGTAACCCACATCTACAGATTATTCATATATTTCATGACATATTTTTCTCCTTCCTGGCAAAGAGAAGTGAAATGGAACCTAGATTCTGTTCCATCAGAGTTGTTAAGAGGACAAACATTTCAACCTAAAGCAAGAACAGAAACTCCTGATTATGTGAAAGCTGCTAACAGGGCCCTAGAGTTGAACAGCCAACAAAGGCACTCTTCTTTAGAAAATTTTCTCTTTTTTCTGCCATTTTTGAAATTATTCTTACTTTTTTTTTTTTTTTTTTGAGACAGAGTCTCACTCTGTTGCCCAGGCTAGAGTGCCGTGGCATCAGCCTAGCTCACAGCAACCTCAAACTCCTGGGCTCAAGCAATCCTACTGCCTCAGCCTCCCGAGTAGCTGGGACTACAGGCATGCGCCACCATGCCCGGCTAATTTTTTCTATATATATTTTAGTTGTCCAGCTAATTTCTTTCTATTTTTAGTAGAGACAAGGTCTCGCTCTTGCTCAGGCTGGTCTCGAATTCCTGAGCTCAAACGATCCGCCTGCCTCGGCCTCCCAGAGTGCTGGGATTACAGGCGTGAGCCACCGCGCCCGGCCTGTTCTTACTTTTGAATGACACTGACACACCCCCTGAACCTTCTAGATCAAAAATGACAAATGCATAACACATGCCCTTCCCTATGGCCATGGATGACACAGATAACTGATCTTTCTGGCCGAACCTGTACCCAGCCTCGCGGTCCTTCGGAGCAGCAGGTGGCAGAACGTAAGGTAAGTCTGTCGGGCACGCCCACTCTAGGCAATCTTCACCTGGGCTAATCTGTCCTTGGCACTGGAGTCGCTCTATAGTTTTGTCTGGCTGCTGATTTCCTTTGTTCCTAGGGTTGGTGCTAGATTCTCCAATTTCCTGAAAGGTAAAGCACTTGGCCTTCTACGCCATCAGAGATCATGGGTTTAGGATAAGGAACCATCTTAACTCCAGGGCTTTCAGTGCTGCGATTTGTATTATTGTCGAGCTGTGACATATCTAAGACAAAACGGTGTTGTCCACACCGGCACGTCGAGCCGTGTATTCACTAGCATGGGCTTCTCTCTCCACTGATGGCAGCGATGGCCCCTGTCCAAGTAGAGAGGATGAAGCAGAGACCTTGCGAGGGATTCTGGGAGTCCTAACAAGGTCTCAGAGAGGCGTCGTGGGATGCCTAGAGGAGGCTGAAGGAAGACTTTGCACCGTCTTTCACATCGGGAGGTTTCTGTGATGGACCCAGCACGGCTGTGGCTGTCTGTGTTGCTCTTCTAAATGTGCACATGGACCTGCGCCAACAGCAGAGCCACGTGGGGAGGCCAGCTGCCCGGCTTGAGAAAACAGAGTGGAGTGACAACAGAGACAGAGTGTGTGAATATCTCGATTATGAATTAAAGGTGAATCCCAAGTTTTCTCGGGGGAGTCAAGGCCAGGCTAAAGGAAAACAGAACTGGAAGCGGGGAGAGAATTCTGTGGGAGTTAGAGACCAGGATAAACCTGCTCTTGAAGGTGTCTGAGGAATGAAACAAGTCGTGGGAGATAGAAACATACAGATGTCAGAGATTCAGAGACACAGAGTGGTACGAGATCAGAGACACAAAAGTCAAAGTAGACAGACAGAGAAGGAGAGACTGAAAACTTGGAGACAGAGAAAGGCCCAGCACAGATGGCCGGAAGCACACGGGGACCGTGACTTAGGGAACACACCTGCAGACCCAAACAGAGTGACCCAGGAGACAGAGGCAGAGAAGCCAGAGAGCTAAGGATGCCGACACCCAAAGAGAGATCCACAGAACCCAGCTTGGGGAGGGTTCAGCACACTCAGGGGAGTCAGAGACATGGGCAGATCTGAGGGACAGAGCCGCTGGCTGGGAGGAGGGGTGGACATTGCATCTCACTGCAGCAGAGGTCCCTCTGTCCAGGCCCCAGGGCAGCCTGCACAGGGCAGGAATGGCTGCAAGAGCAAAAGAGCACCATTGCTCCCCAGTGACAGGGACTCGGGGAACACTGGGTTTGGACTGGAAACGACATTTCATGGATGAGACCTCGAGGAGGCCTGGCAGGACCGGGCAGGGATCAAAAACTAGAGCCCTCTCAGGAGGGCTCATCTCCGAGTGAAATCAAGCCTGACTCTGCATCTGTTCTGGTCACTCTGGTGAGCTTTATCTCATAAAATGCTGGTTCAAGGTGATTGTCTTCAGACTGTGGTTGCCATTGACAACCTACCATTGTGGACAGAGTCACTTTCAGAAGGTTTCAGCTGCAGGAAAGAGCCCCCAACTTTGGGGGATGTAAAAAGTACAGGCGGATCTTATGTCACTGGTTATTCTTCTCTGTTCCATGGTGCAGATGGTGACCATAACTAGCATCAGTTTATCCCACCGGTCAAAATCACAGGGCATACAGGGGACTGAGTGAGTCGGAGGGTGAAGAATGCAAGTTCCTCCCCATGTGGGTGGCGGAAGGCTCACTGGCTGAAGTTGGGAACGTTGGGTTCTGGTCTTGGCTTTGACTCAACTTGGGGCAACTCAACGAACACCAACACATCTGCTCTTTGTCGAGTGATGTGCTGAGATTGAGAAGACAACGATGAACAGCCTACAGCCCTGCTCCTAAGTGTTCACCATCAAAATGAGTTTGCTGTGCTCTAGCCTGAGCAGTAGCCAAACCTCTTAGCTCCTTGGGATTGACATCTGGTGACTCGACCCAGAGCACAGAATCTACTGGCCGCGAGTCAGAACCCTAAGAGCAGTCAGATGAAACGCAGGAACTAAGATATTTTTGAGACATTAAGGCTTTCAAAAATGTTTTGATATCATTTTGAAAAAAATACATGAAAGCAGTAGAACTAGTTTTGCTTGGGTGTGAATCACTTATTAAGTTTTGCTCAATGGAATTCCTGGTTTCCACACCTGTTCCTTCCTGGTTATTCCCAGCCCAGCCCCCCTGTTTCCCAGTCACTGATCTGGAAACTGCACCACTGGTTGATTTTCTTGGCTCTAGACTGGTCACCACCCATCCCACTGAACTACCAGATTAATCTTACCTAAAAAGAAAACATGAGTACTTTGGAAAACCACATTCCTACAAATGTTCAGTGAGTCCATATTTATTGTCCATTGACCAAACCTATTTTAGACCCTTTGGAACCCGGAACAGCCTAAACATCCAAACTTCAACAGAGGGAAACAGGCTGGCCCAGGACAGACCAGACCCAGAGCCTGCTTTGAGACAGACCAAGAAAGAGATGATGGAAAAATATCCTAGCAAAAAGCAGAGCAAAATTATACGCACAGTACGGTTACAGTTCAATCTGCATGTGTGTGTGTGTGTGTGTGTGTGTGTGTGAACGTGTATGTGTGTGTGCATTGCGTGTTTACAGAGAACTATTTTTAAGAGAGTAGAAAGAAGTTGAACAATGTCATGTTAGGTGGTAGTACGTGGCTAACATTTTAGTGCTTTTCTTTATTTCCCAAATTTTTAATGATTAATAGATATTACTATTATTTTAACTGTTTATTATGAATAATTTCAGATATATAGGGAAGTATAAAATAGTATAAATAACATCCACATTTAAATAATGCCCATATTTTAGGTAGAATACTTTTTAACCTTTTGTCATATTTTTTCTTTATGTATTTCACAGTTTGAAAGTAAATTGCAGATATCATGACGCTTTAACCCAAAATAATTCAACATGTGTCTCCAAAAAGTAACATCCTTTTATGTAACCATCACACTGTTATCAAAACAAATTATTACCCTTATGCTTTTTGAAGTTATACATATTTTTAAACCAAGAAGGTCCAACAGCAGATAACGGGGACCGGCGCTGGTGGGAGGAGAACAAGGAGCACCGCCAGGACCCAGCTACATGGGATGGGGGTGACTTCAGGCGGGTCCATATCAGGGAGTAGGAGCCAGAAGTGTCTGGGCTCATTACAGGAATTTATGCTCTGGGACATGGTCAGGAAAGAGGAAAGAACAGGTGGAAGCTTCTCATAGACTGAGGCTGTGGGAGGTGGTGGCCAGATGGGAACCAACTGAATGAACCACCAGCTGGGACCCGGAGACCGAGTGGGTCTGAGTCCACCTGGGCTCTTTGTATTTTCTGAATCCTCGTGTATTTTGCCACTTTCACGCCTTTATTCATGCCATTTTCTCTGTATGCGATGTCATCTTTTCTGACTTCAACTAACAAAACCCCTATCAGTTCCAAGGCCATCTTTTCCACGTGCAGCTGTCTCCTCCCTTCCTGCCACCTGTAGCTGATATATGGAGATACGGTGACAGCCCTCAGCCCACGTGACACTGCGTCCCAACTCTGCACGCACGTGTATGCTCTGTCCCTGCACGGCCACCCCCACGCTGCCCAGCCCAACGTCACCATGCACCAGCTGGACCTGTGACTACATAGCAGAGCGGGTGAATGAAACGGTGACTCCACCCACTGTGGAGAAACTGGGGGATCAGTGAGGGGAGAAAGAAGTCACCTGAAAGAGGAACAGAAAAACACAGCAACCAAAGAGGAAATTCACTTGAGGCAGGGAGAGATGGAGCTGTACACCGGTTAGACACCGTGGTACGACCACAGGAGGACCACCTTCCGTTTTCAGAATCCAAGATTACAGAACCGTGCACAGAAGAGGAACAAGCACCTTGCTCCGGTTGGTGTCACACCTCTGTAAACAGGATATTGACTGGCCTGGCTGTGTGTGCGTGTGCCTGTGTATTAGGTGAGGAATAGAAGGAATAATGTCTTTGGTAATAAACTTGGCTGGTTGCGGTAATCACAGAACTTTCTTCTCTTCTCTCAGGTTACCACTAACACTCATAAGTTGTACTAGCATAACAAGAAGAGAGAAGGTTGATGAAAATCAGGAAGTCGCATTAGAGGTGAAACATGAAGGCTCTGGAGCCAAACTCCTGAATTTGAAGGTTTACTGGAATGTAATCTGGGGCATGTCCTTCACTTTTCTCATCTGTAAACGGGGGTGACGCTAGTAATAATCAATAGTCCCCACGTCACTGCGATGTGTGAATTAAATAAATTTATGCATGCAAAGGGCTTCAGATAGTGCCTGGCACATGCTAAGCATCCAATAATTACTAATTGGCATTATTAGGATGCAAACCCCTGATCAGCGGGCTCTGCCAGCAGCTCTGCACCGTGCCAAGAGCAAAGAGCATCAGCTCTGGGGCGAGCCCCGAGGCATGTCTCAGCTCCGCTACTCACGAGCTCTGTGCCTTGGACCGTGCACTTAACTCATTTGGAGTCACTCTGCATCCGTGAAATGGGCAGAATGACATTGTTTTGAAAGTGTTACTGTGACGGCTACATGACATATGCAGGTGACCGGCACGGTGCTGGTGTGTGGTAGGTGGCCTGAGCAAATAACGACCGTCACAACAGAGAAGCAGCCGGGTTTATGAAGTAAGCGTGGGCTTGGGACCCAGATGCTCCGGGACTTCAGGCAATCCGATTTCTCTGCTCTTGAGTCTCCTCCAATGACAAGTTGGGACACCAATGCCTTTTGGAGACCAGAGACAGTGTCTGCAAACTGTCTGCCTCGTAGTGTCTTGCTTAGTGTCGTCTACTCCGTGGGAGGCACCCCCCAGCCGAGGGCCCACTCCTGCCAGCCACCTGTGTGGGTACCGACCGAGAGCCAAGGGTGGTTTCACATTCGGAAATGGTTGGGGAAACAAAGAAGAAGAATACTTTGTGACTCATGAAAATGACATGAAATTTACATGTCAGCATCCACAAATAATGCACTGCTTGTGCACCCTCCAGACACCTGCTTCTGTGTCCTCTGGCCGTTGCTGCACAGCACGGGCAGATGTGACTGGTTGTGGCAGAGACGGGGAGGCCGGCAAAGCCTAAAATATTGATCACCTGGACCTTTATTTAAAAAAAGTTTGCTACTCCCTGATTTCCTCTAACCTTCTCTTCTATATGGAAAATTAAAGAGCAGAGAAATGAAGACATTTTTATTTATTTGTTTAAACATCCAGAGCTTAGAATCTAGTTTCTTGGCATTGGCTGGCCCAGCCAAACATTGGCACTTTCTTACAAAATTTGAGATCTGGGAAAGGATATCAAAAAAGGGAATATTTATTATATTTTTCACTCTGGATTATGGCTGACCAGATCATTTGAATATTTAATTTTAACATATCCTGAAATATTTTTATTTGACAATATCCCTTTTGTCTCTACGGTTATATATAACTATACTATTCCCACGTTATCTTGCAGGAACCTTTATTAGAGCCAAAGAATTGCTGGAATTTTAAATAATTAGCTAACTAGTAATTCTATGCCAGTTTATTACTTGGGTGATGTCTCCGGTATTTATTCCTTGTTTTATTTCCCCAGCTCTTCATTCTGAAAGCAGCAGGCTGTCCTGGTCTCCCTGTCGCCCACCATTCTCTACACCCCTTTTCTCCCTCAACGCCCCCTCCTCCTCCCCCCATCGCACACCCCAGGCTAAGTGGAGCTGAGCAACAATTGAAGAGGGTTTTATTTCTCCTTTGCTTTTGGACACATTCGTGCATTTAGGATGAAAGAAAATAAACGATTTTAGACTGACGCTTATAAATGAGACACCGAAATGCATCCGAGTTGCTTGATTTAGGTACCTTAGAAAACAATAAACCTGTGCTCTGAGCAAGTGGCATGTTCTAGAAAGGGAAGTGAGGAATCTGCCCAGCCCAGGGCTCCGTTTACAGGATTTACATATCCCAGAGCCTGGAGAAAAACGGAGACCCAAGAACAAAGACTTATGATACCTCTGTAATTTAACCACTAAAGTATCTGCTTGTATCTACCAAAAATACAAACGTAAGAATTTATCTAACTCCTTGAATAACTTGTTAAAAATGAAGTCATTAAGCCAGCCACTTTTTATCTATCAATTACATTCCATCATTTTGCCCTTATGGAGCTTTTTAAAAACTGAATTCATCAGGTTTGGTACAGATCATACCTCACCGATGGGTTCAAGGTTCAGAGAAAAGGTTTCATTCATATTCGGTATTCTGGCAGAGGCAACAAGTCGTTGTACAGATTTCTCAAATTATTACCTATAAAAAGTGTATCGGTGATATACTGGAGGGGCAGGCACTGGCTTAAGTTCATTATTAAATGTTCAGTTTTGCAAGCTGGATGTTAAAATTTTGGCAGCTTGAAATTGTCTAGGATGTGAGTATTTATACTGGGGAATTAGGCAAATATTAGAAATCAGGCTTCCTCCACCCCCTGCCCACCTCAGGTGGTTTTCTAGAACACCACTGAGTATGTTTAAATAAGCCACGCTCCTAGGGTTATTCTTGGGGGAATGAAAATGTTCTTCTCACTGTGTGATATCAGGAAAAAAAAAACCAAAAAATGTTCTAAGCTGATTTATGATATGGTTGTATCACTCTTTATAGTTGCTAAAAATTATTGAACTGTATGTACACTTGAAATGGGTAGATTTATGGTATGTAAATAGACCTTAATAAAATTGCTAACCCAAATGCCCCCAAACCAACGAACAAAATGCCAACAATGATTTGGTGGCCTTAAGATTCAGGTACACACATGTACTCACCAGCAAATTGGTGTCACTGATCATCACCTAAGAGCACAGTCAGGAATAACATTAATCGGGTGTCGGGCAGATGTGGGGGGGGAGGGGATGGGTGTGTACATACATAGTGAGTGCGATGTGCACTGTCTGGGGGATGGACACGCTTGAAGCTCTGACTGGGGGTGGGGGCAAGGGCAATATACGTAACCTAAACTTTTGTACCCCCATAATATGCTGAAATAATAATAATAAAAAAAAAAGATTCAGGTACACCCCCAGCAGACTTAAAATGAAAAATAAGGGCATATGTACTCAATGCTGTTGGTGGATATATATTCTGTGCAGTGGTTCCCAAGCTCAGTCTCACTTTGGAATCGCTTAGAGAGTTGAAAAAGAACATGCTCACCCCCAGACACACTGACATCCTTGTTCAGGTATGTGACCTGGGCACCAGGAGTGTTTTAAAAACTCTTTGGGTTGTTCTAACGCCCAGCAGCGAAGGTTGAGCAGTTTCCCCAGATAACTGCAGGTTGCCCATGGTTACGGAAACCATCCTCACATGTTTGATAAACTTCCAGGCCTGTATGCACCGTGTGTGTGTGTGTGTGTGTGTGTGTGTGTGTGTGTGTGAGTGACTTTGGGTTTTGTATTGAACGACTATTCTTTGCACAGGAGGAAAGACACAGTTCTCTTTCCCTATGGGGTTCACCTAAAGTTGCTTCCTGCTGTTGGCATTTTGGGGGGGCACAGAGATGTCATCTAGCCCATCTCTGTCATCTAAGTGTGTGCCCACAGTACTCAAGCACAGAGTCTGCGTCAAGCATTGTTCGTTTAATGAAAAGACCAGAATTGATTATCTCCTCTGTCTGTTTCTCCTTTGGGGTTTCCTACTGTCGTGGACGGGGACTACAGATTAAACACACGCAAAGCATTACAGGTCAACGATTCAGTAAGGCACAAGATGAGAACCCAAAGTCCAACTTCAGTGCTTGACCTTTGTGACACCTGTTTTGGATGCTCCCAGAGGGGACTTTGACCTCTCCTGTTTGGGGATTCAATCTAGAAGGACAGAGAGAGCCTGGAACTCTGACTGCCTAATAAGAGGAGTTTTCTTTATCGGAAATTCGAGCTGTTATACCTGATTTGCCAAATGAAGGTGCAGTTAAATTCGGAGACCTCAATCTTAAAAATCTAAAAACAGGACTTATTTAGGACTATTACAGCAATACACACAAAAAGATACAGTTTCTGTAGTCTTAACACAGAGATTTCAACTCTCTTTTGGTTTTTCTTAAGAACAGAGCTTTTGACAGGTGGGACAGTCAGCTTTGCCGCTTAATTGATGCGAGACTGGTACACAAGTCATTCACGCTTGTTTGGTGCTCGTTTACACAAGGGTGCCTGTGTCATTGTGTTGTGAAGACTTCGAGCCACTTATCCAGACAGAAGGGAAGGGTTTCCCCTCTCCTCAGACACAGGTGTCAAAACCCCCCTCATGGGGACATTCCCAGCGCTTTAGGAGGAAGGTTCAGTTTCTCCAGAGAAATCCCCCATGCCTCTCTTGTGCAATACTGACTTCTTTCATTAACTACCCTGATGAGTTGCCTCATCTGGGTCTGTTCTTAAAGACAGAACTCCAGTGACTCCATCCACCTCAACTCACCTGTCGGGGGCAGAAATTTTACCCTCTTGCTGGATTGTCGGTGTTTGAAGGCGCAGCGCTGCCCCTCCAGACAGGCTAGAGCTCACAGACACACAGCGGCCAGATCGCTGCAGAAACTTCCTCATTCTGTCTTCTGAAAAAGTCCCTGGCCCCTGCAGCAGGGTAGGGTTTCTATTTATCTGACTGCCACACTGTCCTCTTGCTGTCCCTAAGCCAGTGCTCAAAACGCTCCAGCAGCACATTTATTCATCAGCCAGAGCAACCTCGCCTACCGCACCCTAATTCTGTCCCTCTTCTCCAAGAATGCCCCGTGTTTGATTTGCATCCCATTTGTGAGCCTGCCTATTTTCACATCTGGAAAAGAACAGATACTTTTACAATGGAAGGCACCCCAGATAGGAGGATACCTAACAGACACGAGTGCAAAAAGCGGAAAGGGTAGCAGGTGCGGAAGACACCCCGGATCAAAGTCAGCGGCAGGTGGGCGTGGGGAGCCAAGGTTCACCCCACAAGGCGCTCTGCGGGGAGATCTGCTCTCTTACCCCAAGTCCTGGAGCAGCTCGGCGTCGCCGTCGGGTCTGCTCCACAGGTCCGAGGGGTCCCGGGTGCCCATCTTCCCTTCTGGAAGTTCGGCTTTGCCCATTCGTGCCCTGGCAGAGCAGAGGCCGGGCTGGCAGTGAGAGGGGAGCGGCCGCGGCTGAGTCTTCAGGGCAAGGAAGTGAAACTCGGTTACTCCTCCCACCGACACTCACCGCCCTGGCCCCGGGCACCGGCAGGAGCCAGGAAGTGTGCAAACTGAGGTGCTGCCCCCAGGACACCCACACCGCACGGCGCCACCAAGGGCATTTTCCGTCAAAGGAAACGAGGAGAAGCCCCCTCCTCCTGGGACTGGGCTGAGTCCAGACTGCTTAGGCGAGGCCAAAACTCAGTTTCTCCCCAAGCCTCTGGTGTGGGGAGGGGGGTGCCTGCCCCTTCCTGTGCACACAAGGAGCACTGGGAAAGCTTCTGTGCCAGGATCATCTCTGGAGTGCGTGAAGACATCAGAGTCACGCCACTAGTGCGACCCTGAAGTTTGTTTTTTTAGCACTTTTACAACATTCCTGCTCAATTTCCCTGGCTTTGTAACACACCCTTGATGCCCGGGTTGGGGATGATTCAGAGACAATTATTGCTTTCTCTATGGAGGGAGGATTAGGGGAGAAGAAGGGGAGAAAAGTTGTAGGGGCCACCCCGGTGCCCACCTCGTGGGCGTGTTAGAACCACGGGAGTCTGTGAGCTCCGCGTCCTGCCCTGGGCTCCCCTGCACCCAGGGTGGCCTCGCACCCGGCCCGCGTGCAGAGGACAATCCACCTGCCTGGAGCCCTGCAGTGGAGCCTGTGCAGCTTCCAGACTTCTCTATGCACCTTCAGCAGGAGCGTGTTTCTCTCTCTCCCCTCCCCTCCCCTCCCCTCCCCTCCCCTCCCCTCCCCGCCTCCCTGACTCACTCAGCCTTCAGCAGCCTCTGCAACTTGCTTCTCTGTGGTCTGAGGACCAGCCCGCAGCTGGGCTGTCCCTAAAGGACCCGCATTGCTCTGAGAGCATCTGTGCAGGTGACAGAGCTCTGTCCTTACGGTCCCCTCCCCATTGCCTCTGCCCCCCGTGTTGTGTGAGCCCCTGAAGACTCAGGCTGCCGGCGAGAAGTTCCCGAGCTTTAGAGACAGCCTGGGGGAGACTAAGGTCTGATGACACACACGTCACTGGTTGTACGTGCACATTGAAAGTTCTTTTGGCTACGTTTTGTTGGCAGAGGAGCGCAGGGTCCGCTGGCAGGGGGAGGCCCGTCCACGCCAGCGAGGTAGCAAATTGCCCACGGCAGAGATAGGAACAGCCCATGCACCGGATTTCCTGTGCCCTTTGTTCAGGGTTTTATTAATAGTATCCATTTTGTTTCTATTTCAGCAATTTTTTTTATTAATTTATTTTTGGTGGTGAGAGTAGCAGAATTGACCAAGATGACCCCTCTTTCCTTTCTTAATCTTCCCGCCCTTTTTTTTCCCTTTCCCATTTGCTGTCCTATCCATTGTCCTCCCCTCTGATGTCATCGTTCCATTTTGTCACTGGTTCTGTTCTGCCTTTCCAGGACCCCTCCCTTCCCTACCGCCCCCCGCCCACTGACCACACACTCAGTATCCCAGTGGTACCTGCTGCTGCCCTGTCACTAGATAGTTTCAACAAAGTGCCGGACATTCATAACAGTATCTGGTAATTTATTTTACATCAGAATGTTCTGATGATATATTCTTTTTATTAAAGGGACCTTAACTTTTGCTTCCAAACACCTTCCAAACAAGTGCAAGGGATATCTTTAAAAAACACATAATTCCCTTTTTACTTATTTCAACAACCTCATTTCGATGCTGCCGATTCACGCTGAATTTTTTTTCCACACTGGTATTTGTTTGGCACAGGTTTCCCCTCACTGGTGACTGTGAGCAGATTCCTGCTGGATTGCTCAGATCACCTGGTGTGTGTCTGTTATGTCTGATCCCAACTTTACACAGGGTCTGTAAAATCCCATGCAAAGCCGGGAATGAGTCTGACTGGGCAAGGGGGAGGATACACGTGCAAACGCCACGCTGCATCCTCAGCTCAGCACAATTCCAAGGCCAACTGCAAGAAGCCCTCTGGCCCTGGTATCTCCTTTCCCAAGGTGAATGAGGCTTCCGATCTGCTTCATTTTAATCTCATAAATAATACATATGCTTCCGTACCCGCTTGCCTTCTGCTGAGAATGCCCTTGGCCTACGCTCTGTCTGGCCAACTCCTTGTCATTTTCAACTCTCGGCGTCAGTGGGTGGGCCTGACCCAATCAGTTGAAGGCCTGACCAGAACAAAAAGACCAGCCTCCCCTGAGGAACAGAACTCCCCGGCAACTGCCTCTGGCCTTCGTCTGCAGCACCAGCTCCTCCTGACTCTGCAGCGCACAGCCTTTGAGTCGCACTGCCACACCGGCTCTCCTGGCTCTGCAGCCTGCTGGCCCACCCTGCAGAGTCTGGATTGCTGGCCTCCAAAATTGTGTGAGCCAATTCCTTATTGTTATGTATACATCCTATTGGTTCCATTTCTCTGGAGAACCCTGACTGTTACAATCTCCATAAGCCCTAAAATAGTGGTTCTCAACTGGGGTCTCATTTTTGAGGTGTTGTCATTTTCACTTGTCACCACTCGGGGAGCCGGCTGGCATCTAGTGTGTAGTGATGCTGACCGTCCTATAGTGCACAGGACAGACCCCACAACAAAGAATTATGTGGCCAAAACATCAAAAAGGCTATCTGGTCTACCTCAAGGATATTTTCTTTTTGCTCCCAGAGCATGTTAAAAACTATGACACAGTAAATCCACTGAAGGTAGCTAAGCAAAGTCACCTACCTAGAGAGAGCTAAAATGAAATAAGAAGCCAGCCCTTCCCAGAAATAACTGGGGGGGACCTGAGGGAGAAAGAGCTGAGAGCAAGTAGTGAGTACAAGTCAAGGAAACTTAATCCTGGGTATTGAGGACACTTTTCCTTTGTCCCCCACGTGCTCGGTCCCCAAGTCCATCACTGGATTCAGTCAGTTCTGCGTGGTGACATGGAGCCAGGCTGGTTGGTTCATTAGTGATATTTCCCAACAGACAGTGTTGGAACAACCGAAGCTTTGCTGTCAAATAAGAAATGCAATTATCCTCGGCGAGTGTAAAGGAACAGCTCTCCCTGTCGATGCAGGTTAAAGTAATCTTTTCCAAAGGAAGGAATAACTAACGTACGTGGCTGGTTCAAGATTTGGAAATATTCGAGAGGCTTCTGAAGGTTTAGAACGAAAAAGACATGACCAACAAGGGCAAACTTAACCAGGATTCATGAAAAACATAATCACATATCTCTGAATGACAAGCATCCATAATCATTTTCATTTGGATGTTAACGAACCAAGAGCAGTTATTATTCTTATCTTTTAATAGATGAAAAAATCAGAGCTCAGAAATGTTAGAGAGCTCGCTCGTAATTAGCAGCACCAGGAAGAGGATTTGGGTGTCAGTCGATGTCCAGTTACAAAAAGCGAAGCCACGCCCGACATTTCATCCAGGGAGGCTGCTGTTCCCAACCCCTGGACCAGGCGGGCCAGGAACCGGGTGGCATGTCACTGCCTGAGCTCTGCCGCCCCTCATCGGTGGAAAAATTGTCTTCCATGAAACTGGTCCCTGGTGCCAAAAAGATTGGGGACCGCAGCAGAGAGGGATAGGATGAAGGCAATTGCTACAAAGTTGTGGGAAGAATGAGAGGAGGAGGAGGGAGACCATGAAGCTGGAACCACCTTGGAGCTGGGGTACGTCAGTCGCACTTGGTGGTGAACTGCGGGGGACAGGCCACCGCTGCTCTGGGGGACCCGGAGGACGTGCTTCTGCTGATGCAGCTGTAACGGGGCACTGATGCTTCTGGAGGGTTCAGCGGCCACCATGGCAATTGCAGGCACCGCCTCCCTTTCCTTGCCTTTCTCCCTTTCCTTCCTCCAGTTTCTCAATTAGCAAATTCTTTCTGGAAGACAGCTGGCAAGGGAATTAGTGAAATGCAGTCTGTAAGCTTCAGCCCCTAGGAAACGAGGGGCGCGCAGGAGGTCAGGAATGGAGCTGAGAGCCAACAGATGAATGCCTGGCACAGAATACTTTCATTCTAGGTTCTTTATACTATGCCTCTTTTTCTCCTGTGTTCATCAGGTAGACCCACAATTGAATAGTTCAACACAGAGAAAGTGTATTTCTTTTCTTTTTTTTTTTAGAAACAGTCTCACGCTGTCACCCAGGCTGGAGTGCAGCGGTGCAATCGTAGCTCATTGCAACCTTGAATCTCTGGGCTCAGGTGATCCCTCCAGCTCAGCCTCCTGAGTGGTTGGGACTATAGGTGCATGCCAGCATGCCCAGCTAATTTTTAAAAATTTTTTGTAGGGATGAGGTCTGGCTTTGTTGCCCAGGCTGGTCTCAAACTCCTGGCCTCAAGTGATCCTCCCGACTTGACCTCCCAAAGCTCTGGGGTTCCAGGCATGAGCCACTGCTTCTGGCCTGGATAGAGCATATTTCTTATTCGCATAGCTGTCCGGCGTGGATGCTCAAGCCAGTGGGGACAACTTTCCATTGCACAGCCACTGAAAAACCAGGCTGACAGTGGCTGCACCCTCTTTAACACCTGGATTTCAAAGTGGCTCTCAGTTTCACAAACACAGCCAGCAGAGAGGAGTAGGAGGGAGGTTTGCATGGGCTGGGCCAATAAGTGACACATGTCACCACCCGCATTCCTCTGAGGACAGCTTATTCATGTGGCTGAACCTGACTGCAAGGGAGGCTGGGAGATGTGATTTAGCCTGTGTGTGCCCGGAAGAGAGGAGGACGGATTTTTGTGTACCGTTAGTGTGGTTCGCCACCCTCTCCGTGAATATAAAGATCTGCTTTTAGGAACTTCAAATCAAGCCTTTAAGCATACAACAAACAGATCTGGTTTGAGACGAGTTCTTAAGAAATAGTGTTGGGGGTTTGGGTAGCTTTTTTACTCATGATGAGACTTCTGTGAGATATGACAGGAAAAAAAAAGTTTAGGGACATTTTCGGTAACATTAACAGAAACAAATGGCACTGATACCAGCAGAGCTCAGAGTCCTGCCTCCTCCTCCTGGTGAGACTGTACCTTAATTATTGTACCTCTGCATGTCCACCAGCCTAGAGGACTCCAGTAAACTAACTAGGATGGTGGAACAGTGGATAAATCTGGAAAGAAAAACCAGAGGGGACTTTCTGGTTGTCTCTAAGGGTCTGGAGGTCTGCAGGGTGGAAAGGAGGCCTGGTGCATGTGACTCCAGGGGGCAGGGCTCTGTCAGCAGGTAGAGGTGGTCACATGGCAGCAGAGACAACTTTGCAATGGGACAGTTGCCTGAGCATGCAAACCTGTGAAAGATAGTGTTTCTCCATGAAGTTTTCAGTAAAAAGTAAGTTCAAAAGAGTAACTAATAAAGGCAAAGCACTTGAAAAGAAATTCATAAATGAGAAAATGCAAATTAAAAAAAATCCCATTAGTAATAAAAAATACATAAATTGTATAGCAATGGGATACTTTTTTTTTATTTGTCAAATTAACAAAAATGAAAATAAACAAACAACCACCTTCCTCCCCCCACCACAAAATAATCACTGCCACCTGGTAATATTCCACGTTGCTGTGGTTCTTTATGACCAGCGTTTTAACGTGCTGCCCTGGATATACAAACTAGCCATTCAGCAGTATCACTCTAAGATCTTTAAAAGAAGTGTTTAATCTCTGATTCAGTAATTTGATTTCTAGGAATTTTCATCAAAATAATTAGACTAATACAAGAATAATATAATAATCTTTAGCTGGGTGCAGTGGCTCAAGTCTGTAATCCTAGCACTTTGGGAGGCTGAGGCAGGAGGATTGTTTGAGGCCAGGAGTTGGAGACCAGCCTGAGCAAGAGCGAGACCCCATTTCTACAAAAAATAGAAAAATGAGCTGGATGTGGTGGCACGTGCCTGTAGTCCCAGCTACTCGGGAGGCTGAGGCAGGAGGATCCCTTGAGCCTAGGAGTTTGAGGTTGCTGTGAGCTAGGCTGAAGCCACAGCACTCTAGCCCAAGAGACAGAGCAAGACCCTGTCTTGAAACAAAACAAAACAAAAACTTCATCATTACATTCTCTTGTAAAACTGACAGACTGCAAACAACCTAAATGTGTAATATTAACAGAATGATTAAGAAGTGTACAGTATAGCCATACAGTGGAATCTTATGTAGCCTTTAAAAATGTGATCAAGGACTGTTAGTATAAATATACAAATGATCTCAATCATGTAGAGAAGAAATTGATAGTCAGAGGAATGCAGGAATATGTCCAATGATGGGCTGGAAGCAGCTCTGAACAGTGACATTAGGGACAATTTTTAAAATGCTTCTGTATATTGTTTCTATCTCTTCTAGATCATAAAATACCCTTTGATAATTAGGAGATATGAAGCAGAAAACCTTTTTTTCTTTAAATTAGAAAGCAGTGTGCTCTCAGCAACTTAAATTTTAAGCAGAGGCCGGATAGCGTAGAAGGCAGGGGCATGGGTGGGCTGGGGTGGGGAGGAGTCTCTGAGTCTGTGTGGGCTCCTATAACTGAGTGCCACAGATGGGGGGGGGTTATAAGTCACCCAGTTTCTCATAGCTCTGGAGGCTGGGAAGTCCAAGGTGCTAGTAGATTTGGTGTCTGGTGAAGGTGTACTTCCTGGGTCATAGCTGGCTGTCTTGCTATGTCTTCACATGGTAGGAGGGGCTAGGGAGCTCTCTGGGGCCTCTTTTATAAGGACAATAATCCCATTGATAGCTGTTATGACCTAGTGATTTAATTACCTCCCAAAGGCCCCCACCTCCAAATACCACTACGTTGGAGATTAGGTTTCAACATGAATTTTGGGGAGACACAAACATTCAGCATATGGCAGGGAGTGAGGAGCAGTCTGTCTCTGCCAGGAGGTGTATCCTCTCACTGACGTTGCTTAGAATTGCTGGTTCCTGGTGATAATAAAAGGTAGACTGGCCTCTCGTTGGTTTTATTATTGTTTCTCAATTTTTATTGGCTGTACCTGCTCCCAACCTCCGCCCCCCCCCCAACCTTTGTATGCCACTGGTCAAAATGATTCTTACATTTGGAGGAAAGTTATTCTAAGTCACTTTCAGATTCCTTTTAACTTTGAGATAATGTGACTTTTTTGAAACCAACATTCAGGGGTGCTGAAGCCATCCTGGACACACGCCTAATATGTATTGTGCTTTGCGCTGAAGCTGGGAACCATTTGTATTTAGCAAAACACCTCTTATCAAAGCGAATCAACATGCCTTCAGATAGAACAATGTTTGTACATTATTCTGATGATGTTAAAAAAGCACATGGGAGTGTGGTCTAAGCAGAGTGCTGTGTTTTAGGTCTCCTAGTTTCCTGGAACTGCACGATGGCTTTCCTGACACATAATGCAAGCAGATCAAGAGATTTTAGGTCCCCTTCTACAAGGCCTTTACTTCAGCGCTGACTTGACCATTTTAAGACACTGCATCTTTAAAATATGCAAACATCTGCATTTAAGGGTTAGCGTGACAGGTGCTGTCTGTCCTGGGGGAGTGAGGCACCATCTGTATGGAAAGGTCACGCTTAATCGTCTGGGCACTGATTTCTGAGTAATGAAAGCCGGGACTAAACTGAAACCTCAAACACACGAGCTTCTGCATTGAAGTTTGCAAGAGCTGCTGCTAACTCAGCCAAATGAAACCCCGTCGGGTTACACACTCCTGGATCCGCTGGGCCTTATCGAAATGCTTTTCACGTCTCGGTGCAACGTGGTCCGACAAGATCTGTGCTAACCGATGGGTGACAATGGCCAACAGCACCGGTGATTAACCAGCCGGCCGGCTGAGCTGTTAGTACTATAGCTCCGAGCTTCGTAGCTTCCAGCAGGAGCCGGGGTGGATTCCGCTTTTGAAAATGGGTCACCCTGGAAGTGGGTGACAATAGTGTGAATGAGCGACTCAGCCAAGTGTCAGAGCGCTCGCCCCCCTGGGGTCGCAGGTAAGAAACGAGGGGGAGAGCATCTCAGAGGGGATCTACCGCACCTGCCCCGGTGAGCAGGTCGGGCACACGGGCTGGCAATCACTGGTCGCGCTGGAGCCATCGCTTGTCCCCTGCTCTTTCCTGATTCTAGTGGAACAAAAATCTGCAAACTTCGGTGCTTTCTTTTCAGCCACAGCGTGTTTTCCGCGCTGGGATGAAGTTCATGGGAAACTTGGACCTCAGCGGTTGCTATTTGTCTATTTGGAGCCTGCGTGAAATAAACTCCTGCGTGAAAAAAACGGTGGCTCCGGGGACCTTCCACGACTTTCTGTCCCGCCCTTGCCGCGCCGTCTCCCGGCGGGGCCGCTGCGATGAGGGCGCCCCGCCGCTAGGTGGCGGTCGCGCCGCGCGGGGCCTGACGTCGAGGTCAGACGCGTTGCTTTTTCCTCCTCCCTATGGAAATGCAACTTTATTAAAGTAGCTCCATTGAAGTGATATTACCCAACGCCACGTGCATGGAGGATACCTTAAAAACCAAACTGTTGAATGACGCAGCTATAGTTTATTACCTGTCTCACCAAGTTTTAAACAGCTCAGGGCTTCGTGTCACCAAAAGGATTTGAGGAAGAAATGTTTGAAATCTAAAACTTCAGTTTGGTTCCTAAAAAGGATTTCTGTTCCTGCAATTAATTGCAAGACGCTTGAAGCACTTGTTTTTTTCTCAGTTCATTTAGTAAATATGAATCTTCAAAGCATGTGATTTTTCACTTGCCATAAGGAATGTAGGTGACTAGGAAACTTCTAGAATAGAATCTGGTCACTGGAATGGTGACTGGGCACAGTGGAATGTCATTAGGGCACCAGCGTTGCAGTGAAAGCACTTTGAGAACAGTGCCCTGTTCACAGGGAGAACGATTCAGCCACAGCTACGATTTTGCAGTAGGTTTTGTCAATGCTGAGCCATGGGTCCGAGATTTTCCTGTTAATCATGTAAATATGGGATCTTTAGTATTTTAAATACTTTAAGAGTGGTAAAGAGAAGTTTTGCTTAACATGTAATTTATTTTTGTCTCTCTAAAGCAGATACTAAGAGGTGAATTTTTTCTAGACATTTAGGAGGTTAGGTGGGGGTGTATGGAAGCAGGAGAAAGCATAGAATTATGAGAAACTAGAAAATGTTTTTAGGAAAAAAAATTGTGAAGGGAGAAGGGAAACTAAAAAAAAGGCACTGACAAGGTTGGTGCAATAGGTCACTGAGACCATAACATGCCAGAAGCAAAAAGGATGAACCTCCCGGAAGGAATTTAAGCATTAATTCCCGGAAGGAATTAAGGTCATGTCAGAGAAGAAGTAAAGGCTTCAGAAGAGCCGGGAGGGTAGGAAGCTTGGCAAAAGCCAAGGGCCAGGGGAGGGCTCCTCCCAGAGCAGTCTGTAGACCACCAGCGTCCAAGTCCCCACTGGCAAGGCACCCTGGACTCTGCATCTTTGACAGTTGCCCTAGGTGATTCTGGTCCTTCAGAGGTCGAGGACCCCTGGAGCCCGTGGCGGAGCCTGCAGAGCAGCCGTGAGGGCTGCAAGCCTGTGCCGAGAAGATTCTGCACCACGTGACCTGACCCCTGTGCGTGTTTGCACCAGTCAAGACTCCTGCACAAAAGCAGGCTCGGTCATCCCTTGGGCCACGTGTGTGCTGGCAGGTAGTGGGCTGCTTGGGGAGAGAAAGGAGAGCTTCCAGAAAGAGGAAAGGCTGGGTCTTTTCAGGCTTGGGTGGCAGCAGCTAAGTAACCTCAGGCTGTTCCGTCTCTGTGTCCTTTGGTGGTGGCTCAGCTGGGCTGGCATCAGGGCTTGGTGGCTCCCTGTGGAGATCCTGGAAGTACCCACAGCAGGCGAGGCTTTCCGAGTGGCCTGTCCAATGGTGGGGGACTGGCATTTCATCCAGACTTGGGGTTCAGACATATACCAAGCAGTCAGACAGATGAGGGCAGAGAGCAGAGGGATGCGGCTGGATTTCAGGGAGTGAAGCAGAGCGTCCCTGGGAGGAGAAGTCCCCAGAGGTGAGGACTCATGGCTTCAGGGGCAGGCAGGGTGCCATCTTGTCTTTGGTCCTCACTCAGTCTAACCTTGCTCACTCTCCAGCGAGATGTTGTGCCCTGGAAGGAAAGCGGGTACTTATGCTCAGTACTGTGATGGCTTCCTAAGTGACCCAAGTCCCTGCAGCCTGCCGAGGTCATCCTTTCCTTTAATTATTGTTGAAAAGGAATAATCATTCCATGCTCCCTATCCACATACCGTGGCAATCCAGTGGGATTTCCATGAATTCTGGGGGCTGGCCCCGTCACGGTCACTGTTCCCCCAACTTCCTGCTTCTGCTGAAGTCCAAGCCCTGTAACCAGCAGCGTGGCTCCCACGGTGGCCCTCCCCTCCCCACACCACCTGGGACTGGACGGGGTCCTTCTGAACTCAGCCGTCTTGCCAAAGAGTCAGGGATAGCCGGCTCTACTGAAGTTTGCTCAGGGAAATGGAAGGAAGTTCATACTATAGCACAGCTCAGGAAAAAACTTAACATTGAGTAACAGACTCTCTGAGCTGAGTTTCTTCATCAACACGGCCACAGAGCATGACCCTCTGGCCACTGCTTCCTACCGTCTGCAAGGGAACCTTTTCTTCTGTCGCCTGTGTCACTCCCCGCCCCCTCTCCAGCACAGAGGTGGCCATTTGGAGAGAAATGCTCTCACCTGAAAGGGAGGTGAGCAGTGAAGACCATCAAGCTGCAGGCAACGAACTCCAGGTGACGCCGGTCTCGAGTGCAGCTCTGGGTCTTGGGGGTCTGGGATGTGTAGGTGGTTGGAGACCATGTCCATGGCAACAGCGTACAGCTTCAGAGACCTGAGCAGAGGCCGCCCCAAGAACAGAGCAGCAATGGAAGCAGCAGGAGAGCAGAGCTGCAGACCTAGTGTGTGCAAGGGACACCCCCCCCTCCTTTCTGCGAACCTCTAGATAGACACAGGAATGGGAAGGACTGAGACCTGGCCACCAGCAGGTGGAGGGTGTTGATCCAGCAGTGACAAGAACACCTGGTAAGGTGACTTTGCCTAGGACTGACAAGCTGATGGGCCTCGGGGGGATATTCAAGCAAATCTACCAAGAAACGGAAGAGGGTACAATTTCCTGTGTCCTTACTTCTCTTTCAACGTCCAAAAAAGATGGATCATCTTGCCAACATGCAGATCAAAACCAAATAAATCTACTGTAAGCTGTGGCCAGTGCTTCTCACACTTTGATGTGCACATACATTGCCTGGGAATAGTGTGAAAATGCAGGTTCTCACTCACAGGTCTGAGGTGGGGCTTGGGCGTCTTCACTGGTGACAAGCACACAGGTGACTTTGATTCTGCCAATGGAAAAGAAGCCAAACTCTGTAAAATGATTGTAAAGAGATTTATTCTGAGCCAAATTTGAGGACCATGACCCAGAGCCACGCCCAAGAAGCGTTGAGCAAGTAGACTTGGTTACTTGGGTTACAGTTGGTTTTATACATTTCAGGGAGACAGGGGTTACAGATGAAGTCATAAATCAATACGTGGGAGGCACACATTGGTTTGGCCCGAAAAGGTGGGCCATCTGGAAGGGAGGGAAGACTTACAGGCTATAGGTGGGTTTAAAGATTCTTTGACTTGTAATTGGTTAAAGACATGAAGCTTTGTCTAAAGGCTTGGAATGTTTTAAGATCAGGAGCTGTTAATCAGAGGCAAGCCACCAGGAGACAAGCCACTGGATGTAGATTTGTCGTGTAAATTGAGGACCTGCAGGTTTGTCTTGCACACCCTTAGGCCTGTTAGTGGGTTACGAAGCATATCTCCAAGAAGGCAGGGGGAGGCATGATGAGGCATGTCTGACTTCCCTCCTCATGGCAGGCAATTAAGTTTTAGGATATCCCCTTGGCCAAGAGGGGGTGCATTCAGTCAGCTGGTGGGGGGAAGCCTTAAGATTTTCTTTTTGTTCACAATTCCGATTCCTCTTGGCCCATGGGCCTCACTTTGAGAGCAAGGGTGAGAGCCCCCGGTGTGCTCCTTGCCCTCCCCCCAGCCCCTACATTTGCAAACAATGACCAAAGTTGGAGGGGGGGAGGAAATTCTTAATCCAAAAGGCCGATAGTTTATGATAGAGTGTAGACTATAGGGTGCAGTGGGGGTGGTGGGACAGGGGAAGAGAAGGAATCCTGAGACTCCTCTATAGACACCCTTAGTGAAAAATCCGGGTTCCCTTCGTTGGAATCCCTAGTAACGGAACATGTAGATCAATCAATTCCCTGCTGCGACGCTCTTCCCTCTCAGGGGCGTGACTGCTGCTGCCTGCTGCTTGCAGACCCCTGAGCAGTCAGGGGCTGACCCCTTATAAAGTGGCTCACTATGGCCTGGCGCGGTGGCTCATGCCTGTAATCCTAGCACTCTGGGAGGCCGAGGCGGGTGGATCACTCGAGGTCAGGAGTTCAAGACCAGCCTGGGCAAGAGCGAGACCCCATCTCTACTAAAAATAGAAAAAAATTATATGGACAGCTAAAAATATATGTAGAAAAATTAGCCGGGCATGGTGGCGCATGCCTGTAGTCCCAGCTACTCGGGAGGCTGAGGCAGAGGACGATCGCTTGAGCCCAGGAGTTTGAGGTTGCTGTGAGCTAGGCTGACGCCACGGCACTCTAGCCCGGGCAACAGAGTGAGGCTCTGTCTCAAAAAAAAAAGTGGCTCACTATGATGTTACCAGAGATTTTTTGATTCCAAATTTGACCTTTTAATTAAAGAATGAAAGGCTTGGATTGTTTGCAGAGACTGAGACAGGGGGATTATTTTAGGGAACTCACTGCTATCCCTAAATCAACTGGGAGACGCAGCCGACTTCGTGGTGAACAGTGTTGCTTTCACCTTCCTTGAACCAAGTCTCCTCCTAAGCACTCGACACAATATGACAATGCATCGGGGCGAACCTTTGTCCCAGGGTTATCTGCCGTGACATTTGCTGTGGCAGCTGTACCCAGCCCCAAGTGACATGTATGTCCAGTCCCTGGCAGCACGAGGGCTCCGGCTCTTCCTTTATCCAGCCCCTTCCAGAGCAGCTCCCCAAAGAGTTATAATTAGAATTTTAAAAGCCCATAAACAAAATTCAAGCCACATGAGCCTGCCGGACCAGTATCCAGAAATCTAAAAGTCTCAGAGAAAAACCTTTTTGAAAAAGAGTTTGCAGGAAGAAAACACAAAGGAGTAGAATCGAATCGAAACAAAAACAGTTTAACAAAAACGGGGCCAACTTGTGGCCAGGAAAAAGCTATTTGTTTATTGAGGATTGAGTTTACACATAGGAATTTAGCGTGAGAGAGTGAGGTGAAGCCTGGGCACTGCCTGGGCCCGCTCTGCCTTCTGTGACCTCCTGTAACTCGTGGCTGGAGCAGCTCAGAGAGCGGCTTCGACGGGCTGGGAAACCCAGCTGTGGGGTGCCTGTTTGGGAAAAATCCCTTATCGGTAGAAGGTTCCACGTGCATCTGACAGTTCATCAGCTAAGAGCTCACTGGACACCAGACAGTAGCTCGCTTTGGAAAGCAGGTGAGGGAGTGCAGCCACTCCAGCCCAAGGTGTGCCACTCAGGGACACTGATTGTTTTGAGTTCAAGTCACTTGAAAAATAGCAGATGCAAGAAGAGCGCCCTGACCTCCCTTTTCTTCCTGAAGGCCGGAGATAAAACTCCCACGTGAGAGGGACCCTTCGTGTACTAGGAAGAAAAAAGACATTCTTATCACTAGAGACAGGGAGTCGAAGCCAAGAGAAATCTATGCAAACAAACCTTATTAAACTAACCCTTGTCTTCCCGGTCACTTTTCCACCATTAACTGCCCGGGCCCAAGTTCCTCTGTCTTGTCACATTTTCATAATTTTCTACGCTTTGCCCAGCCTAGTGTAGAAGCCTTTGGCTCTAACTGCTTCTTTAGGTCTTCAGTTTTCTTATGATGGCTCTCATGTACGTGTAAAAAAATCATTAAAATGTTTGTGCTTTTCTCTTATTAACCTGCTTTACGTCAGTCCTAGCCAGAGATGCCAGGAGCTTGGAGGAAAGTTTTGCCTCCCCCAGCAGGTAATGAGAGAGGTGCTTATGCAGCCTCTGTTTTTGAGGAAAGGAAAAAATGCACATGAACATAGGAAAGACCAGGAATGGCAAACCTATAAACACAGAGCCAGCTCAGCATCGCCAGGCCCCAGTGGTGTAGCACGATCTTCATTCACTCATCTTCTAGTAAAAAGGGGAAACTCATTTGACTTTAAATTGGGAGTCAGACAAACAAAAACCCAGGGACATTTGAAATGCCAGTTAAGAATAGCCAGCCTCTTCCCTCTGTACCTCTGGTAGTCAGAAATTAAGAGATTCTCTATGAGTTATCCCATGAAATGACCGTGATGTATAAAACTAACACTACCCTACACATAATACCCTATACTCCATGCAAAATTATGTTTTACAAAAGTTTGTTTTTTAATTTTTAATTTTTCCTTCCCTTCTCCTTTCTCAACAAAAGTATTTAGATGCAGTAAAAGTAACTGCTATTTCCTAAATTGCTCGAGGTGATTATTTTGATGCTAAGATTCCCTAAAGGTCTGCTAAGTGTGAATGTTTGCGAGGATGAGGAGGGTTCAGTATTGTCATCTCTGGGGCGGAAACAAGCTGAGGTTTGCACGTAGACCTGGCAGGACGGACTGAAACCCTGACTCCGACTCGGGTCTGCCGTGCTGCAGGGCCCTGCTCACACCCATCTGCTCTCCCAGTCCTCCTTCGCTCCAGGAGGCTGAGGGCTCCCGGGCAGTGGAGCAGGGACCTTTGTGGCCCAAATGCTGGACTCACCACCCCTGCACGGAGCTGGTCCCTCCGGGCTGCAAACAGGCAACTGCGCATGTGAGGCAGACACGCAACCTCATCCTCAGACTGGGGAAAAGGGATCCCAGAGCCTCATATACATGTCTCAGGTTTTTACAAAATAAAGCAAATACTTTAAAGAACCAATTAAATAGGTGTCTGTAAGAAATGTTGGAAAAGAAGAAAGAAAATCAATTTGCAAAATCACTCCCCAGCAGTGCATGGAATGTACCCCTGACTTCCCAAGAATAACCGCCTCTCCTCCTCCTCACCCCTACCTCTTTCCATCCTGGATTCTGAAATGACAATACAGTCAACGCTTGGAGTTAGGCTCACTAAAGGTTTATTTTTAGGAGAGATTTAAGAGAACTCCACCTGTGGCAATTAAGCATCCTAGAGCACTGCTCTTGTGCGAGCCGCGGGGCTGGCACCCCGAGCACTGGCTGTCTTCCAGGTTGGGGCTATATTTAGCCTCGCTGAATGTCCTTCCCAGCTGAGCTCGAGGCCCCATTTTCGTGTCCTGGGTTTGCATGTGGGGTGCCCCCTTTCTTCAGAGGCCTACCTTCTGAGCCTGGCTCTGCCGTTGTTCTGTAGAAGATTCTCAGAGGGCATGCCATTCCATCTCTGGGCCTCAGTCTGACCACCTGTAGAATGGAACTATGCGTAGACACCTGCCATGAAAAATAGTTAATTACTGGAAATGACTCTGGAAATATGGAATGTTCTATGTGTCTTCCAGCCTCAGGAAGACAACATGTGTAGATGGTATTTTTCCACTGAGTGTGGGGTCTGGAGGAGCTATCAGATTTAGACGAAGTTCAGCAGAAGAGACCACGGGCTGGGCATGAGCCAGACAAGAGCTGGGGCAGAAAGGACTTAATTTGACACCGTGTCCAGGGCTCCAAGAAGGGGCCTGGACTTTCCATTCCTCTCTGATGCCACACGAGCCTTCATCATGGGAAGGTATAATAACCTAAAATCATTCTCATTCTTGTTAAGAAGGTGAATACTGCATTTTTATGGATAAAAATATTGGAAAATTTGTATCTTCAGATTGTTTGCTTTTAGGACCAAACACATGGGTAAAACGTAGTCTTGTTAAAGTATCTTCTTTGTTACACTTTCATTCATGTCTTTTTTTTTTTTTTTTTTTTTTTGAGACAGAGTCTGGCTCTGTTGCCCAGGCTAGAGTGAGTACCATGGCGTCAGCCTAGCTCACAGCAGCCTCAAACTCCTGGGCTCAAGCAATCCTCCTGCCTCAGCCTCCCGAGTAGCTGGGACTACAGGCATGCGCCACCATGCCCGGCTAATTTTTTCTATATATATTTTTAGTTGGCCAGATAATTTCTTTCTATTTTTTAGTAGAGACGGGGTCTCGCTCTTGCTCAGGCTGGTCTTGAACTCCTGACCTTGAGCGATCCACCCGCCTCGGCCTCCCAGATTGCCAGGACTACAGGCGTGAGCCACAGCGCTCAGCCTCATTCATGTCTTTTGTAAGAGGAAGAACCGCAAGAAAACCGTGTCAGCTTTGTGGAAACTACCTAAAAATCAAAGAAAGGAGCAGTGAATTTCCTAAGGCTATTTTTCCTTTCAGATGACTTTTTCACCTTCCTCAAACTGTAAGATGATGAAATAGCACAGGAATCAAGAAATCTTTGTGGATAAAGATTGTCTCCTACGTGGCAAACTTATGTACGTTTTCTGCTGTAAGTAGAGGCAAACATCAAACACACGCACACGCACACCTCACAATTGCTCAGAATTGTAGGCAAAGAATACTCCTTTGCTAATAACAAGTATCATTATAAAATGTCAATTGGTTCAACACACTGCCAAAGTGTAACTATGCATGAACTTATCCTGAAATCTGGGGTCTCAACTCTGCTTCATTTATACTTTTGTTTTTGTCATTCAAGAATGTTCTATAAAAGTGTTTTAGGCCGGGCGCGGTGGCTCACGCCTGTAATCCTAGCACTTGGGAGGCCGAGGCGGGCGGATTGTTTGAGCTCAGGAGTTCGAGACCAGCCTGAGCAAGAGCGAGACCCCGTCTCTACTAAAAATAGAAAGAAATCATATGGACACCTAAAAATATACATAGAAAAATTAGCCGGGCATGGTGGCACATGCCTGTAGTCCCAGCACTCACTCTAGCCCGGGCAACAGAGTGAGACTCTGTCTCAAAAAAAAAAAAAAAAAAAAAAAAAAGTGTTTTAGATGCAGTAAAAGCAAATGCTGTTACCTAATTTGTTCAGAATGATTATCTAGACGGTAGGCAAGATAAGGGCCGTCTTGCTGAAATAACAGGAAAATATGTAATCCCGCAATTTTCTAACGACAGCTAAACATCAGTCTTTTCTCCTTCTCTCCCTAGCTAGCAGGTGCCCTGCTGGGTTCACTCTCAGGGCATCTCAGAAAGGAAAAGCGAATCTTTCTCTCCACAGTCACCAGCTCTCAGCCCTTAGAATTTGTCTCTGCAGCCCCAGGGTGTCCCCAGCAGCTCCTGGACAGACAGCAGGGGGTAAACTCCAGGCCTTCGTTTCCTGCCCAAAACCGTATCCCTTTAGCAAAATCACGTCCCCTGCACCAGCCTGACTACATTTCAGAAATAAGCAAGTCTCCGGGAAGAGAAGAAACGAGAAACAAGAAAGACAACCTGAAGCCTGGCAGCTGCCTGCTAATTACTGCACAACAGCGACTATTTTTTCTCTTTCTCTTTGTCCCCGTGAAAGCAGCAAGCCACGTGGCCTCGCTACTGGCATCTCCCTTCCTTTTCTCTGGGATGCCACGCTGCCTCCCTGCTCCTCTCCTCCCCCCTTCTCTCTCTCTCTCTCTCTCTGTACTTCTAAGGACAAAATAAATTTTACTTGCGTATCTTAATCTCTATGTGAGAAATCTGTCTCCATCCCTGCCATGAGCACCCACCAGACTTTTCCACCCTAATCAAATGAACCTCAGTCTGTGCCGTCTGGCCACAGGAGGCCTGGTCTCCTGCTGAAAAGACAAAAGATGGTGGCCTCCATGGCTCTGTGACAAGATTTCATGCGGTATTTGCTGTTGAAGTTTTCTAGAAAAGATTTGCTCTCTGAGGCTATTTTCCATTTTCCTCTCTCCAATTCAGAAGATTAGCCAGCACTGGAACAGTCTTACATTTCCCCAGTGGATAACTTTCCAAACAAACAAATGACTCAAAGCAAACAAAATAGCATCCCAAATGTTCACACGTGTCTGCACCATGGTCGTGACTTCTGCTGAACACCG